>JABUQX010111904.1:0-10714 GCA_015478945.1 Trachelipus rathkii | reverse complement strand
CCCAACTTATTTTTAAAATATCATAGTTCATTGTTTAGCCTGTTTTTTTTTTTATTTTTTTTCTATGTGTATTTATTAAGCAGCGTCGCTTTCTTTGCTTGGACAAGTAACTGATTTATATAAGAAAGTGTCTGGTTTATATTGTCTTTACTAAGTGTATATCATATTGTATAATAAATACTGACATTGAGAATAATTATTAATTTCAACTAGAATAGATAATAATTAATCAACTAGATTTATAGTAGATCACGTGAAGCAAAAACGCAAGAGCGCCCGCAAGCGACACGCCGTGCGCGAACCGACGCATGATCCCCACCCGCAAAAGCGCAGCCAACCCCGCACCCGCTCGTGCGTCCCGCCGCGTCCCCTTCCGCCGCGTGCGCCCGGCAGGCGCAATATTTTCGCGTACTCGCCCGCCGCGGTGCGCAACCGCTCAGGCCCCTTCAATATTGGTCCCTCGCGGATATGAAATATATGATATATATTTATTATATATATAATATATATATGATATAATATAATAGATATATATATATATATATATTATATATGATAATATATATATTATAGTTAAGTATATATTTTTGTTTCTAATATCTATATAATAATATAATATATAATATATATACATTACGATACTATATATATATTATATTAATTATACTATATATAATATATATATTGTCAAATTTGAGAATGTTAATGTGCAGGTGTAGGCGTGAGCGTAAGTGTCTATGTGTATGTGCGTTACCCTGTCGGGTGAATAGCAGATCATATTGCTGCATGCTGTGTGATAAGTGCTAAGGTGTAAGTGTCTTGCGCGAAGTGTAACTGGCTGTATAAGGCTGATGAATCATCAATATAAGGTTGTATCAAAGATGACGCATCAGAGATGCAAGTCATCAAGATGCGATCACCATCAAAGCTTGAACCATAAAAGCTAAGTTATTAAAGTTGAGGCCATCAAAGCTGAGGCATCAAGAGCTGAGGCATCAAAGTTGAGCGATCAAAAGCTTAGCGCATCAAAGTTGTAGCCATCCAAAATATCGAGTGGACGTGGATGCTGCGCTATGTTAAAGCAAGGGCGTGTATGTATGGTGTGTGTTGGTGTGTGTGTGTGTGTGTTAGCTTAAGATGAATCATCAATATAGCGTGATCAAAGATGGACGCCATCAAAGATGCATGACATTCAAAGCTGAGCTTTCAAAGTTGCAGCGCATCAAATAAATCGTAGTACGTGGGTGCGGTGCGTATGCTGTAAGTGTTGTAATGTGTTGTGTGTGTGTGTGTGTGTTGTGTAGTGGGAGCATGCAAATTTGAATCGATCAATATAGCGTGTATCAAAGATGACGCCATCAAAAAGATGACTGGCCATCAAAAGCCTGAGTATCAATTTAAAGGCCATCAAAATATCGAGGTGGATGGGTGCCGTACTGTGTATAGTGGTATGTGTGTCTAATAAATAATAACAGATAGGCATGAAGTAAAAATTAACACTTAAGTATAATATAAAATAAAAATATAAATGTTTTAATAAATTATACGTTATATGTGCTAAGCTGAGTGCTGTGTGAAGTGTGTATAGTGTTGGTAAGTGATTTGGGTGGCTGTGTGCTATGTGTCGGATATGTGTGTTCTGTAAATAATAATTCGCTCGAAGAATATTTGCAGCCTGCTGCGTGCGCACGCGCAGCGGGGCCGAGTACGCGGAAATATTGCGCCATGCGGGCGCACGCGGCGGGCGGCGACGCGGCGGGACGCACCAGCGGTGCAGCGGTGGCGGCCTTATTGCGGGTGGGGATTCATGCGTCGTCCGCACCGGTAGTTAGCGTCGCCGGCTTGCGGTCGCTCTATGCGTTTTGCTTCACGTGATTTCATTTTTTTATTTTTATACTATAAAATAGTGAATATAATTATTATCTATTCTATTGAAATCTAATTTTTATTCTCCTCAATGTAAGTATTATATTATAAATTATGATATACACTTAGTAAAAATAACACTTTAATATAAATCAGATAACTTTTGCTGCCACGCCTTAACAGTCTTAAATTATGAACTAATGATTTAATTACTGTTACTCTTTAAACTTAATTACAACTAAAGTAATGTTTCATTAATTACAGTTTAAAAGAACAAAGGTGGCAATTTAATCAGAAAGCACGATTAAAATAATATTCGTTTCGACCAATTCACATACGCAAGGTCATTTATAGAGATAAGTCGATTAGCTCGAACAATCACAACGTAAGGAAAACATTTCCTCCTTACTTACTGCCTTAAGGCATCCTCCTACCAAATTGTACAACCGAGGCACCGCTCAGATATTGACAATATATTTATAAAATGATAATAATAATAAAACAATGATCTTAGTCGTATATACTGCGAGATTTACCTTTGACCTGGAGTTATTAGCTTACATCAGCCATCGGAGATACTAAGAAGTGCTTTATCGCTAATTTTTAGGCCTATTTGTAATTTAGCTATACTATACGGTTAGTTGTGTCTAGTGCGGCACATTTTAACAGAAAAAGGTCAGTTTGCCAAATAATATTTGTCTGGAATTAAGCGTCCTAAATCGCCCCCGCGCTCACAAAAAGGCCATTATGCATAAATTATAGACCTACGGTTCGTATATCAATGGGTGGTTCAACACATTTTACAGAGAGAGAGGTCATAGTTCGTCCCTTCCCATATCTAGTAAGGAGTGCGCGTGTGGTTGTGTTTTCTGCCTCAGCGATCTTCACTTGTCAATGTACATAGCTAATAATTAATCATAATAATATAAATAATAATAATAAAGAATATCGAAATTAATTTAAAAAACTTTGAAATCATTTTAGTTGACATCGAGCCGAATAATATAATAATGTAAGTGAATAAATTCGTATTTTAAATAAAGAACTTAGAAAGATTTTAATTAAAATACATGTTCTATCCGTTACATGAGAAGCAACTGTTACTTTTGTCTCATATAATTACATAGGTCTAAAGATGATGCGTAGCCAAGCTAAGTCATATGCGTAGAACAAAACGTGGCATAGCTGCTGTGTAGAGGCGTGCTAGGCGCGTCTGACCTATACGGGATTTGTGACGTGTGATTTATCGCTTTAAGGGTAACGTAAAATATATGTTTTTTAATAAAATTTCATATAAATCGTTTTTAGTAAAAGTTATTTTTAAATAACTTGATCAGTATAAAATTTATAAACAAAAAGTACTTAAACAGTTAATAATAAATTCTTTGGTTACAAGATAATGATGATTGTATTATAGAAGATTTTTAGAACACTTCTGATAATAATTTTAGTTCATTATTTGAGATGGAGTAGTATAAATGTATCGTGCCTTAATTAAACAAAATGTTTTTAATAAATTATACGTTATATGCTGTAAGGAGTGGTCGCGCCTGTTAGTGCGTGTGTAGTGAGGCGCGGAGACTGCTGATGTCGTGTGTGTGTTGTGTAGTGTGTGTGTGTGTGAGTGTGCTGTGTAAGTAAAATCATGTGTGTGAACGATTAGCTGTGTAAGCCTAGTAATGCTGTTGAGATGACACTCTCAAGATTTTAAGACTAGTAGGTGTGTATTGCTGCTAAGTCAATCTGTGTGAGTGATAACAAGCTAAATCGTGTGCTTGTGAGTGTAAGTAAATCTGTGTGAGCTGTTAAGCAAATCTGTGTGATGTCAGTGTAAGTGCTAAATGTACAGTGTCTAATGCGGTAAATGTTAGGTCGAATAGTGATATATGGTGACTGATATAGAGTATATAATGGAATGTGCTGATATAAGCTGCTTAAGGTGTGTGTGTAGACGCGTCGAGTGTGTGACAGCAGAGATACGCATGTATAAGTGTAATGTAAGTGTATATATGCTCAGAGTACATGTATAGATGTACATAGTGATAAAGTAGTGTATAAGTGTCGATAGTGAATAGTGTTAGATATTAAGAGATCACTAAGAGTGTGCTTGTGTTGTTGTGTCTGGTTGATGGAAATTGGTCTCATTATGTGATGTGTGTTATGCTAGTAGCATGAATGTGAGTTGTGTGTGCTCGGGTGTACTGTGTGTGTGTAATGTGTGTCTAAATAATAATAAACAATAGGCCTATTCGACGGTAAATAACACTAAGGTGGCCCCATAATACAATAAAAATAAAAATAAATAAAACTCAAATACAGAAATAATATAAATGGAAAAAAAACTAATGACTTAAAATAAATTGTAAAAAGTATTAAAAACAAAATAAAACAACATAATGTTAAGGGGTACAATATATGGAAGCTTAAACTAAGAGTAAAAGCAAACGGAGAGTTTTAAAAGGCGAATGGGCTGAAAAGCAAGCAAGAGTTGAGATGCAGCTAAGCAGATGCAGTTAAGCTAGGTAAAGCCAGAGAGCTGTAAAGCAGTAACTAAGAACAGTGAGTCATACAGGGCCCCAGTAAAGCAGTAAAACAAAAGCATACCCTAACTCTCCTTATAGGTAAACTCCTCTTTTCTTCCTTGACAATACTGCCTTTATAGGTGAGTGTAATGTTGAGGGGACGGCTTTAAAAAAGTAAAGCAGAAGGTTAAAGCAGTAAAACGATGTGCAGTTGAGTTTAAGGCAGTAAACCTGCAAGCTTAACAGCGGGGTAGAGTTTTAAACATGAGTATAAAGCAGCTAAAGACGCCATAAAACCAAAAGACAACGAATACTAATCCCCCCTTCGGAAGGCGCTCAGTTAGGTAAGCACTCTATCTGATATAACTGATTTAACTGCTTTAAGGTAACTGATAACATTAAAAAATATGATGCAGTTAAAGACAGTAAAATATATGAGTTTAACACGCAATAAACAAGAAGAACCTCCTTAATCCCTCTTACGGCGGTGTTAGGTAACAACTCTTTAAATTTTGATTTACATCGACTATTACTGCCTTTAAGGTAGTGATAACTGTTAATAATGAGATGATGTGAATTATTAAAGCAGCTAAACATATGACCTTTAAAGCCGGAAGCTTAAAACGATGAAGTTGAAAGCAGTAGAAACTGCAGTTAAGCAGATAAAGCCCCGTAACAAACAAAAATGTCATACTAATAACCGAATTCTTGATAGTTCGTGTGTGAATAAGGCATAATCACTCGTTTTCTATTTGATTTACCTGCAAATTTACTGCCTTTACGCTGTCAGGTGTCTTTCTCGTATATGTAATGTTTTTAGTAAATTATCGTTACCAATGTAGTTAAGTAACATAAATGAATATTTAGGTAGCTAGATTCAGAACATCTCTGCGCTTCAATTGTTATTCTGTTTATGCTTAGCTACTACCAATTTTTAAAAATATATAATTAAATAAGTAATATAGTAATAAAATCAGGTATTAAGATTAAATATAAATAATCGTTAATAAAGACTAAAAAGTTGAGATGTTGTTTAACTTTGCAATTAAATAAGCTACTCTTGCTAAGATAGAATGACAGTTTCATAGCCGCTTCGCGCGATTAAAAAGATTTTAGCTTGCGTATAATAAAATAATGTGATTTAAGTCTGAGATGAATTAAATAAAAATGAATTGTACTCGACTAGATGATACTTTTGTGACCTGAAACAAATATTTCCAACCACTTAACTACCCATGTCATAGCTCATGAAAAATAAAAATTCGGTAGATTTATTTTATATTCTTAGTTTAATAATTATATTATATTCATATCCTCGCTAGAGATAAATTCTGCTCGCCAACGGGCTGCTGGTAGATGTCGAGCACGTCGGCGTGCGGCGGGAACCTTAGGCGAATATTTTGCCCCACGCCTTGGCGGACGCCACGCTGGCGTCGAAGGTACAAGACGACGAACGTCGGCGGGCTAGTCGGGACGACTGGCGATCCGATCAGCCACCCTGCATATCGGCGGTGCGGGACCTACACCTTTGCGGGTGGGGCGGCGTTAGCCTGCCCGCCTTCGTGTTCCAATTATGACCTAGGGCGTAGACAAATAGATGAGTCGATTCAAGATGGAATCACGACATATAGGTTAGCTAGTCAAAGTCCATACTTCAGTCAAAAGATCAGGTCATCAAAGATGACGTGTATGGCAACAAAATTAGCCTAGCTTCGAGTGTGTGCAGCTGTAAGTAGTAAGATGTACCTGGTGGCGTCTGTTGTTGAGTGTAAGTGCATATTGGCTTTAGAGTTGTAGAAGATGTTCTTATTTATGGGCGAGTTGTAAAAGTGCTATAAAGTGTTATTATAAATACTAACATTCAATTACTTAGATAAGCATGCCTTAGGCAACTCTGTTAATATATCACCTATATTTTTCGATTACCTCTATACCTGCATAATTATCATTTTTCATAGAGGTAGACACCCATATTAGGGCATATTTGTCTAGGCTCAGGGGAGAGGCACATTAGAAATAGATCTTGAAAAAGATAGTAGGTCACTCAAGTTTCATGCTACATATGCTGGTTATCACATTCTCATTTTAGGTCACTACTCATAGTGGCACTCACTTAGTATTCATTCTCTAAATTATGAAGTCGACTCACTTTAGCGCGATACTACGATTGTTACCACACTGACGAATTTATTTGGCACTGCTAACTTGGCACTAGTCAAACTCTGTGGGATATCAATCTCAAACTCTGGCACTAACATTCTCTGCGCACTAGATACATCTAATACTCATATAGAACTAACTAACTTAGACACCATCACTAAGTTTCTAATTACCTTTATCGCTGGTAATTGAGAACGCATAATGTAATGTGATTCGCATTGGGGGTCTATAACAGATAGATTAGGCGCCAAAAATTAATGCAGTGGCCAAAATAATTATACCATTTGTAATATGTGACGAAGTGAGGTCAGAGCTTGAAATATAATCAAAGTGGAGGTCAAACTATAGGTTATTAAAGCACATCATATAGATAATAAAGAGGTCCACGTCGATGATAATACATTTGAAGAAATTAGACCCGATTTGGATGATATACTTACGATGTTGTCTGAACTTTACGTATTCATAGGTAATCTTTATGTATATCTCCAAAGCTTTCTCAGAGAATGCAATACATATCGTATCGCGAAGACGCCGATTTAACTTATAACATACATATTCTGGTTGGCAATCAAAAACAAAACATTCTAGGTAGACAGATCAATAAAAAAATAGGCTGAGAGGCCCCTAAAAGGCGCTGGCACAAAACATGTGAAGGCTGGGTCAGATATGACCATGGCAAGACCACACGGGAGCGTTGATACGAAAGAAATTAGGGAAGTATCTCAACATTAAGCGGTATCTCAAGATCAAAACACTATAGGGGTCTCACAGAAATAAGGATAATTAGTGTAAGTCAATAAACATCAATATTATCTGAATAAAGAGGTTCTCAAACAAAGAGGGATTCCACAAAATACCGCTACTCCTGTGCGCGGCCAACACAGTTGATGTTTTTTCGGTTGGCAGATCAAAACACTAATAGTGCATTCACAGTTAAATGGTTCATAGAAAAGGTTTAAGTCAAATTCCAATCATACCCTTTTTTTATGAAGCTTGCGCAGTACACACTCTTATATCACAAACCACTCGCTCTATTACACAACCTCTGTATTGTCTAGTATATTTTATTCTCAATATCATGACGGGAATATCGAATGAAAATAGTTTTGTAGAAAATCAGAGACGGTTTTGTACAATTGAATTGACCAGCTTATATATTACCCCTATACTCCTGTAGTTAACAAACTTTATAGTTCCGTCTTCTGATTTCAAGCTTTGACATTTATCGTACATCAAGACGAGTGAAATACTGATTGATAGCTTTCTCTCATCAAAATAAAAGAATTTTGTTTAGTTTGACTAGCGCACTGCTTTTCATGAAATTATCTGTAAATATTGGGAACCACCAGCTAGGCTTACTCATTGTGGCGCCTCCTTCTTACTAATCACCTCGTTGTGAGGAACTCTTGACCATTATCTGTTTTACCTGATGTATTTAACATTCCTCTCTTTGCATTTGCATTTAACATTCCTCTCTCAACAGTTCACGTCTGCGCTCGCCCAAGAGATTTGCGTTAGGCTTGGTCATGAGTGGATTTTCTTTCATTTTATTTTCTGCTCCTTCCTGTGAGGGGTGGTAACCTGTGTATATATATATATATATATATATTATATATATATATATATATAATATATATATATATATATATATATATATTTTTATTATGATATATATTATATATATTATTATATGAATATATAATATATATATACTGTGGTAGAGATAAACTGTAATATATATATATATATATTATAAAAACAGTTTTGGATATCGTCGCTTGTTGGTTGATTTCTTTCAATTTAGCTTGACCTGAGTGGAAGTTGGAAGTCTTCAGGTCAAAAACTTTTAGTATCCTTTTAGAATCGATATCGATTGGATCTCTTCAAGTATCAAATTCATTATCAAATCATTCATTTTCATTATCAAATCATTCATAATCGTTTGGATCTCTTTCCAAATTAAGGAAAGTTTCAATTTATCAATTAAGTTTCGTGCAAATTATCAAAGTGTTTGGTTATACGAAACGTAGTCATATCGAAAAAGGTCGCAAGACTGTTCAATTAATAACCTTAATCTTTCAAGAGAGTGTAATGGTTTTACCTTTTAGCACTAATTTATTATTTATCGATTTATTTATATGGGTATTAATTTCTATTTATTATTTATAATAGTGCGTATTGGCTATTAGCCGATAAGGTAATTATTTGAATCGTCTCGAGTTGGACTATCGTCAGATGATAGCTGCATTAAATTTGCCTCGCTATCACTCTGACATAGCCTAGTATTTTTCTAATTCAATTTAAATGAGTCCTAGATCAATTATTGTTGAGGCTGAAAATCATATACAGCTTTAATTTCAATTTCAAACGAAGAAGAGGCTCATATCTAACCTAAATAACCATTTGAAGCGGAAGATCGTCTCACACAGATGCTTTGACCGGTGAAAGAGAGAACAATCTTTCAAGCCAAGGCTCTACAGTCTTCCATATTCAGGTCGGTTATATCATGCTTAAAATTTTCTGGCTCGATCGATATTTATTTCTTTTCATTTCATTATTATTTCAATTCATTATTTAAGCAAATTGCTATTGTGGCTTGTTTTAACTATTTCTAAGTTAGTACTTTTGTATTACATTTATAGGAGGAGGACTGAAATAGCCGCTAAAGCTCTTAAGAAATTTCATCGTAGGCATTTTCGTAGATGAAATCGATTCAAACACATCTGCGAACGAAAACCTATAAAAGCTTTAAATAACAAGAGAGAACTGTTAATTATATCAATAACGTATATCAATAAAATTTATATCAGTGATATGTTTGGATTTATCCTCACATAAAGTTGAAAGATTGATTCTTCATTAGGATTGTTTTGGCTTAAATAAAGTTGAAAGATTCTTTCCATTAGGATTTCTTTTAACTTGAATAAAGTTGCTAGAAATCCCCATTCGGCATAGTTCTCTCTTGCATAATAAGTTATAGTATATTTGCGAAATTCTTACTAGGTTTTTTTTAATTAAAAATTAAAATATTTCAAATCAAAGTCGAAAGTTTCATGAAAATCTTTTCGGCATTTATATATATTTAAACGGAGCTTCGTTCGTATGTACGTATAGCTGAAATGAATGCGTGACGTCATACTGTGACGTGGGTTTGCGTAACTGACGTATTTTTGACGTCACACTGCGTATGTTAAGTATATGTGGGTATATAATATATATATTATATATATATATATATATATTATAATATACAATATATGTGTTATATATCTACATTATAAATTAAATATACATATAAATTATATATTAATATATTATAATATATATATTAATGGGATGTTGATTGTGTTTAAAATCTGGAAAATATTGGAAATATATTGAACTACAACATGGCAGTTTAATAAAAACTATCTAATAATATTTTAGATTTAAGTTTGTAAGGTATCGTCTTTATGTTAACATGTCTATAAAAGTGCGTGTATAAATGACTTATAATGTCAATTTTGTCTATAAATGAATTAATTGGTGACGAAAATACTTTATTGGCTTTTCTGCAATATAACAAGTTAATCGTAGAAACAAAAACATGTATACACTGTGATATTCGATGTGAGTTAACTAAACAAGGACAGAAATATAACTTTTATTGTAAAGGATGCAAATCGTATTTTTCTGCTACTGAAAAAAATTCCTGGCTTGCTATTTTTTAGGTTAAGTCACTAATTCCTATGCTATGCTAGGAAAAGAGAACATCTAGTCGGCTATTTAGCAAAATTTCAATTTCTCAAAAAGTATACAAGAGATCAACGTTTTGAAATTTTTTTTGAAGCCGTACAAAAATTTCAAACTTGTTGAGGTAGAGAGTATATATATATTTATTCATATATTATATATATATAGTATATATTAATATATATATGGGTCTATTAAGTCATCTAGGACACTAGTAGCTGAATGGTGAGTTAAAACGAAATTAATATATATATATATACTTATATATAATATATTATTAGTTTAATTTTACTGATTTTCGGCACAGTTGGATCAAGTAAAGTTTAGGGATCTTTTAGCAGCGTGAGCACGAGCCCCCCTAAAATGGAGTATTTATCCCTTTTTAAGGGGCTCGAGCCGATGGGGGACGGAGGGGGAGACGTTTCATACCC
>JABUQX010111903.1:20000-27500 GCA_015478945.1 Trachelipus rathkii | reverse complement strand
TAAAAATTCATTTGCCAATCTTATCTTGCCCACCCAACGAAGTTTATCAAGACATTTTGAATCTTTTGGCATCCTTCACTATTCCTAAATGAGGTGGCCACTTTAGTATTCATCTTGCAAACTTAGAAACCCTGCATTAAGTCCCCTGGTCTAAAAATCACTTCATATATAGAGGGAACAATAGTGGCCAAGCTCTGAAAACCCTGTGAGTAGAACCATGACACATTCCAAGGAATTTGTGGGCGTGGCTGCCGGTTGTACCAGCGTCTTTCGTGAGCGTTTTTTCGGGGGCTCCCGGCCGCGGGCTATCTTTTGGTGTACATTTCATGTACGCCGTTTTACCCTGTGGGGTGGCTACCCCCGGGGACCTATATTTCTATTGATATTTCCATGTACGTGCGTGAGCATGTATGTGCGTAAGGATATTGTGATACACATACATGTTTGTTTTTCCCCCTACCCCCCTTTGTTCGTTACTTACACGAGTTACTAACCCATGTGCGCGGCGTAGCCGCGCACATTGCTTACTAACCCTAACCGTGCACATGAGCTACTTACTTACACTTACTTTTACTGTGGAACGTCAGCGCTGTTATATGTACACTTGGAAGTTTATTAAGTACCACTTGGAAGTGGATTAAGTACCGTACTTAATGTTTCCGGGGTTCCCGCGCATTCCCGGTGTCCCCTTGCGGGGGACCGCGCCCGTCGTTTGCCTGGCTCATCCACCCGCCTCGAGAGCCCGCGCACCTAGCTCGCTCGCATGCTGTGCGACGTCACACACTGTGTGTGACGTCGCACACTGTGTGACGTCACACGCTGTGTGACGTCGCACATTTTAAAAAATATCATATCTCGAACCACGATTCAGTGCCTTTTCCAGGACCCGGAGATACGAACTCCTATCGCCCGAGTTAAGAACTTCGCATCTTAAAGCACTGTTCTATGTCTCTTCAGTGAGATGATAAGATTTTAATTGTAGGTCTTTTAGAGACCTCCGCAGCTTTGAAATAAAAATTAATAATTAATAATAATAAGTGTGTAGGGAGGTCGCATGATAATAATAATAATGTTGGAAGAGGACTCGCAAAATAATAATAATAATAATAATAATAATAATAATAATAATAATAATAATAATAATAATAATAATAATAATAATAATAATAATAATAATAATAATAATAATAAATAATAATAATAATAATAATAATAATAATAATAATAATATATATATATATATATATATAGAAGATAATATATATAAGATATATAATATATATATTATAGATATATATATATATATATATAATAATTATATAATATATATATATATAGATATATAATATATATATTATATATATATATATAGATATATGACATTTCAGTTTACAAGAAGAGAAAAAAGATTAAAGAGGAGAGAAAGAAAGAAGAGGAGAAAGAAAAATGACTTTAGTTTCGTTCGCTGTCATCCCTAAGAAGCGTTATTTATTTGTTATATGGAGAATTATACAAATAGTTTCCTTTTACGAACTTTAGCATGTGTTTAGCCGCCAAAATTTGTATATCTTATGTCGACGTACAGTCAGAATTACAGTGCGAAATGATACA
This sequence comes from Trachelipus rathkii, assembly GCA_015478945.1. NCBI lineage: Eukaryota > Metazoa > Arthropoda > Malacostraca > Isopoda > Trachelipodidae > Trachelipus > Trachelipus rathkii. The sequence continues at coordinate 25,889 of JABUQX010111903.1, read as the reverse complement.
CGACATGATAATATCATAATATTATATATATAATATATATATATAATATATATATATATAATATATATAATATATATATAAATAATTATATATATATATATATAATAGAATATATATATATAATATAGATATATATTATATATATTAATATATATAGATATATATTATATTAGTACATGTAATATAAGTTCTTTCAGAATATATAATATATAGTATATATTATATATATTGATATATATAAATAAATATATAAGTGATATAGTATATATATATATATATTATATATATATATATAAATGATATATATATGGTTTATAGTGTAATATAAGGTATATCGTATATTATATAATATATATTATTAATAAATAAATATATATAAATCATAATGAGAATAATAATAATATATAATTTGCCTAATATAGATCACCTAAATATAGTATATATATATAATAATATAATATAAAATTACATACGTATTAGCTTGCCTGTGTAGCCTTGAGCTACGGTACGGGTAGTAGCACGCACAAGACTTCTCTTATTAGAGGTGTGTCTGAACTTCTTTATACTATTAATTAAAGACATTTCACCCCCCTTGCTGGCCTTAAAGACCTTGTTTGGTACTCTTACCTCCCTATAATACTTGGATGTGTTCACATATGGTTTATCCGAATCGTCCATTTTGAACATTTCATTATGAGCCGTAGGTAATCCGTCCTCTTCATACATCTGTTTCATAGCTAACACTGTAACGTCTTCATCCTTTATTTCATTGTAGAAACGGTTATTATCATTCATTACGAGCCATTCCCTATTTGATGTTTTCTCAACATCCTTAACCGTTTTATCTATTACGATTTTCAACATCCCATCATGATTTACGATATCCTTCGTAGTACTGTTTAGCGTTAGACCCTTAGCTCTAACTATGTGCTCTACACCTCCTCCATCTTTTTTTACCAGTCTTATAGCGTACGACTTAGGTCCCGTGCACACGAAACTATCAGCCATAAACTCCCCACCAATCTCATCAGTTAAATCTCCTAGAAACTTCCCTGTTGGTGGTACATATTCACCGGGACGTGCTATAAATATGCAACTGTCCGTGTCACAGTATAATACACGCTGCCCTAAAGAGTCCATAACGTTATATAACTTCACTCTCGCGTAAGCTGTGACGAATGCTGCGATGGGAATATTAGCTGATTTAGGTGTATGATCAGCGTACTTAGTATAGCGTACAGAAACAATATGTTTCTGCCCTGCAACGGTGATATTGAGAATCTCAATATCGGAGCGCTCGGTTAAGGCCCATACTTCGGCATAGCTATTGCATATAATGTCCTCATTACACGCCGCTCTCTCCCCAAGCTTCCCCCAAAGTGAGTTCAGGAACAGTTTTGCTATGTACCGTAAGCAAGGGTTGCTTTTGAAATCGTAGCTTTATCGAGTTCACACCCTCCAATATCGTTCAAAACTCGGCTATGAAGGAGATCGGCCTGCTCCTCAGTGAGGACTACCGTCGTCATTAGACAGGAAATCCAAGAGGCTTCTGGTTATTCCATTTAGAAACAAACTGATCATACTCGACCAAAACAGCACTCGACGGTAAATGTTCCCATATCTCGTGTATCTTCTTGATTTTATATCCTTTAAGTACCGCGAGTTTCAATTCAGGGGTTGTATACACACCCGAAATCTCTCGTTGTTTTTCGGTATGGTTACACAGACCCTCGTAACCTTGCTCTGTACACGTACGGCAAAGGGTGAAGATCAATCGTTTATCGTATTTACCAGGCAAAACCGGTATGTACAAGTTCTGAGGAGGGAGAACATCAACGTAAGCTACACCGAAATAAGTGGTCTCCATGTCTTCGATATACCTTTCGATCGATGGTAGTTCGCGGCCAACAAGTTTGGTAGGTATCCCCGTAGGGTACTCCTTGGTTTTCTGGACCGAGGGGTAGAGTGAAGTGAAGTCGTAATAATATATCTTCACCTCCCCCTTGGTGGAAGGGTAATAGTAAACGAACGGTTCTGTACGACCTCCGTACAATGCATCACCAATACACAACCGCTTATTAGCTACACCATCATCTACTTCGCGCACATATTTTCCTAAATTCATAGTTTTTTCCTCACCCCCCTTAGTTACAGTCACAGTACCCTCCTTCCGCATGGCTTCCCATTCACACTCCCAAATTCTCACAACTTCATAACCGGCTCTTTTATACGATGCCTCTTGTAACATAGCCATTCTATAAAGATCGAGACTCGATGTTTTACCTAAATTTTTACGACCTTTCTCACAGTACTGATGGCCATGCCAAATACACCCATGAAACAAGTACACAATCTTTTTCATAGCTACATTACCCATACCTCTCCATCGCTGAGCATTCCTGCCTTTCAAATCACCATCTACTCTAAGCGCTCTCAAACCTACGAAATCCTCCCCCTCAATAGCTGTGTATTCCCGGTAACCGTACCTCAACAATCCATCAGGCTGAAGGGACATTATTCTTATTTTAATACTCGCTCACCCCCCGTTCCTAGGCATGCCTCCGATATTTTGCCCCGTTATAACATCTCCATAAATTCCATCCATCTAATGCCTTTCGTATAATAGTTCTTCCCCCCTTCCCCCTCCGATATGAGCCTATAGTGTTATTCGGCATAAATTTAGTTTTAAATACTCTGAAACACAATGAAGCTATCGTACAACAATCATCCAGACAATCTATTTTATACGTGTTAAGGAATATTCTTCTAAACTTTTCGAAACACTGTCTTAGAATGTCGACGTCTTGTACACAGTACTTCATAAATTCTGCTTTAATATCGTAGTCTCTATTTTCATAACTGGCCCACCATTCATCAAAATCCTTTTTCTCACTTTCACTCATCAGATCAACTTCAAAACATTTTTATCGGGAAATAGGTCCTATATAATTTAGAGTGTCCAGAGTGAGGAATTCGTATGGGAAGAAACCTGGTTAGCCAGATCATACCCTCTTCCCATACATTTAGGGTAGTTTTTTCAAAGCACAAGGCATGTACAACAATGTATCTTTAAAATGAATATTGTGCTGACTGGTCAATGTGATAATTTTAGTGCCGCGCTTTATAGGGTTAGTCGATATTGAACTCGCCCAGGGTCTAGCTAGCAGTTTGCTGAAGACAAACTGCGTATCAAATTTTGAACCATTGTGTGCGGCAACTATTATTGTATCTTTTTTATGTTTTGAAGCAAAGAGGGCGAGATATTCTATAAATTTATCCACTGGACATTTACCATACACATCAGTGGACGTTAAATCTAAATGAAAAGTTTCCATACGTCTTACACCGCAATTTTCACATTTATTTTCATCTACCAGTTCCTTATTGCTACATTTATAACATATCAGCATGCTCACTAACAAATAAGGAATCATGTCAACTATAGCTTTCCCTTCTCATCCACTCTAGCATTATGATTATACGTCTCTATATCATAATATATGGTATATACATTCTTGGCACGTTCATTTACTTTCAATTTTTTCATGAAACATTTATGTCTACCATCATCAGGATCATACTTCGAACCACATGTGAAACATTTTATATTCTTACAATCATGCTGTTTATTACCATACTTATCAGCTGTATACAAAGTGTCACAATCTTTACATATTTTTACCTTCACACACACCTTTTTTTGATGGAGTTTGAAACACGATTCATTATAGAATTTTCTATTACATTTACTACAGTGTCTAAGTGGGACAGGATTATTTAGATTACCCTTACATTTATGCGTGAAGCACTGACCGCATCTATACTCTTTACAATCATTCATTAAATGCACAGCCATATTATCTACAAAACTATAACATTGAGGACAGAATACGGGGGACCTAATGCGTTCAGTATTACGAATAGATAATTTAATAGAGTCAGGTCGGGGGAAAGGATAGTAAAAATGTGTTGTAGCCGCATCAAAACCTATTATATAAAGCGGTTTATCTCTGTCATTCTCTCCGGGCTTATACATTACGTGCATCTCACCATAGCGGTCGTTATTGTACACAAAAAGTCTACAACCTAACGTTCGTTCAATCAGGGGAAACTTATCGGGAGATAAAGGATCTGTATACTCTAGACCGCACCACCTAGCAATATCCTTACCTAAGATGGCAATTGTAGAGCTGTCCACACCATCTATAAGCATCGAGGGGTTCATTGTAAGAAGTTTGTGGCACACCGCGATTGCTCTAAAACCGCAACCTACTTCATCTACTTCGCGAGTGTTGTCACTAATATTTCCATTTTTCAAAACCAACCATACCTGGAAGTAATGGACCCTGACCTTGCGGGTTGTGGAGAACTTGCACCTCAGCTACAAAGTCGCTGAAAGTAGCTTCATCACCCGACTGAAAAGAGGACGCTAATCTTTCTGTTAAATGAGGAATTAAATCTACCATATTCATTTTAGCATAGGGGATGTTTACATGATACGATCTACCATCTTTATCGTAAAATGTAAACCACACTCTTACCTCGTACTGGTTATGCGCTACATCCCGTTTTAAATATTCAATAATATCGTGAATCACCCTCATGAATGCATCCCCTAAATCCATCCCTTCCCTGAACACTCTGTCAGTGTTCACATGAATATTATACTTATGCACATCAACGATCCCCGAGAGAGTAGCGAATGCCCCTTTGTTCACCTCTGTTACGTCCGCTGTGAAATCGCTTCCATCTCCCTCCCTCCCCTCCTCCTCCCGTTCAACTGGTATAACTTCTGTTCGCTGAAGATTGTCGTCTCTATTCTGTAAAAACGGAATCAGTCATGAATATTATGTTCATACAGCATTAGTATTATATTCAGTAATCCATATTTCATAGAAATAAAAAACTAATGCTCACCATAGAAGTCGTAGGGGGGATAGTCTCTGAAACGGGGGGGACAGGGTTATTATCATCGACATCCATTGTACTGACAGGCGCCACATCATCATCGTCTGCATTAGATGGACCGGGCCTGACATAGACGATTTCTGAAGCGTGTCTTTTATTAAAAGCCTGCTCTGCCTCTTCTTCGTTTATATTCGCATGACGTTTTAGACCCTTGATCCTCTGTTAAGAAAATCAACCATATATATATATATATATATATATATATATATATATATATATATATATATATATTATATATATATATATATATATATTATATATATATATTATAAATATAATATATTAATATTAAAGAACTTGTGTTTTATACTAAAGAAAAAAAAAATGACTGATCATTGACAATAGATCAAAGATTCAAAGTGGGTAGGAGGTTGGCGGGAGGTAGTTGATTTACAGATTACTGACTTTGGGTATGTAAAAACATAACAATTTTAATAAAAATTATGACATGAATCAATAGACTCAATAGATCATAGACAATTGAGTCACAGCTGTGTAGGAGGGTTGGTTCGGATGGTGGTTTGATTACCATTACTCATTTAGGTATGTAATATACCTGAATCAATAGATTCATAGCAGCATTAATCATGGCTGGACATAAGGGGTGGTTGGGTGGTGTTTTGATTTTAGTGATTTAGTGATTATTGCTTTAGGGTATGTAAACGATTGACTTGAATCAGTATAATCCATAGATCAATAGAATCACGGAATGGACGAGGGTGGTTAGAGGGTAGTTTGATTTAGTGATTACAGCTTTGGGGTATGTTAACACATGACTTGATATCAATAGATCCAAGGATCATAGATCCGGATGCAGTAACGATGGTTAGAGGGTAAGTTTGATTTTTAGTGCTTTACAGCTTTATGATGGTAAAAACGTAAATTTTCACGTTATAATCATGAAAGCGTAAAATTTTAGTA
>JABUQX010111903.1:7500-15000 GCA_015478945.1 Trachelipus rathkii | reverse complement strand
CAGTGGGGGGCGGAAGGGGGGACAAAAGGGGGGTACAATCGTAACAGAAACTAAAAGTCAGTCCCCCCGAACCGCGGCAAGACGTAAATATGAAGGAGACCCACAGCCGGCGCAGACAGCGCAGCGGGGTAAGACGGGAAGGGGAGAACAACAGGTCGTCACTATGTGGACGACGGCTGCCGCAGCGCCAGCTCGAGCACGAGAACGGCCCGCGGGGCACGTCGTAACAGGGCGTGTGGCCGACAGGGTAAAAGAGGTACCGCGACATCGCAACAAGCAGCCGTCACCCAACGGTAAAAACCGAACGTGTAAACGGCGAGGGAGAAACCGAGCCCGAAAAAGAAAAAAAACGGGGACGGGGCGGCTGGGAAGCGGTGCCAGCAGTCTTATTACTGATAGTAACGCTCACGGCCCGCCCGGAGGTAGGTGAACAGAGTCCGCCAGCGTCGGCCTGTACAGAACTCCCGACAGAAGGCAACGGCGGTACAACGGTCGACGCCCAACAGGGAGCCACGCAACGAACGCGCTCAGGCAGAGGGGACAAGGAAACCGTCTGACACAGCAGACATACGGCACAAGGTGGCGCAAGCACGGAGGCCACCAGAAGAAAAACTGACACCAGCGGCACGCGCGAGGGCAGGCACATTACGTGTCGGGCACCCGGCACAACAATCGGAAGGGATCCACAACTACAGGTGGCAGAACAACCATCACTGGAGTGACTACTAGGAATGGCGGAGCGTGAGAAACGGCGTACAACCCCCCTTTCCCCTCCTACCTCACAACAAACCGTATCCTCAACAAACAGATCCCACCCTCCCTCCACGGCAACCCCCCAACCCACCCCCATCTCAAACCCAGCCTCCCCCCAATCCCAAAATCAACTACAAACAACCCCCAACGAGCAACGACCACCCGCCACCTACCCCCCTCCCCACCACCATGCAATCCTCACATTGAACCACAGAGAACACACGAATCAAAACCGCACCACCGAAAGAACCAAACAACCACCCTAAACGCCGCAAAAACCCAACGCGCACGATCCACACCAAAATACACCCGAATACGTCAAACAGCGACCACGCCATCCCAAAACTGCATGCTCCAGAACATCAGGCCGCCCCCAACACAAACCAGAACAAACCAACGACTCCAACCCCCCCACCACAAGCACTCACAACAAAAGCCGACCCACACCACCCCTAACACAACAAAACCACCTGCACCGACACGCAGCACACACTCCCACAAAACAAACAGCCAACCCCACTCAACCCTCCAAACACAATCCACACAAAAACCCAAGACCTCCACGCCAAACGGTCTGCACCAAAACTCAAACACTAACAACCAGGAGAACACATCACTCAAACACGGATCCCCACAGATACCAAGCAAATGAACCGCCACCGGCGGAACCCCAACAACACCCGCCCACCAGAAACCTCATCACAACACACCACCGTGGAACACCCAAAAAAACGCACAAAGCCTAACCCAACACCCAACACTCCGCCCTCACAACGAACCCACCGCGACACCATCCAACCAAACCGCACTACCCCCCCACAGTAAACACCCACCCAAAACACACCACACCACAAGCGCAAAATCATAACTCCCAAAACACACCCACCCAAACAACGCCAAAACGCCAATCCCACGATCAACCAAACGCCAACCCCATAACCACCACAACGTCCGCCAACCCCCCCCCACGCAACAGACGCTTTGCACACGACTCTAAACTACGACCTTCTTCAAAGATTGCACCCGAATACTGAGCTCACAACAATATAAGCACTACTGATAATTCCCTCCAAATGGATCCCAAAAGAAAGCGACTTAAGTAATTATAACAGGTTATTGACTACATTCATACACACCACAAAGAACTTACCACCCAAGACACCCTACCACAGGACCAGAAAACCCACAAATTCTACCCAATAGTACAATTCTCAAACCTAGGATCAAGACCTAGGCTCACTTCGTTCTTTTCAACATCCAAAAAGCACCCCACACCCGTCTCATCCTCTGCGCTGCTCTCAAAGTGCGCATGCACCATAGAGCAGCTAAAACAACTTCCTCTTCTAATGCTGCTTATATGTACCAAACAAATTTTGACAACATATTACCCTCTACCAAACGACACAGACCTCATATCAGAAAATTTCCCTACACTAACTCTCGATTTCAGAAAAAACCTACTTAAGAGGCATAACAAAATCGCAAACGACAACATTTTATATACGAGACCTACCCTACCAGATTAATTGCACCAGTAATATCTCAAACATCAAATACCAAGAACTAGTCAGTTATCTTTGCTGAATGCTAAGATGCCGCGGCCACCACCCTAACGGGGTACCCCCGAATACTTACAAATACAGCTACAGTACTCACACCACACGGGCTTCCACAAGAGAACATTCAGAGAACGGTTGTTAGCGCGAGGTTATGCGGGAGACACACATCCCACTTTTTACCTCTCTCTGTCTACATTTAACTGGCTCCAACACCGAAAAACATGGAACATTTTCCATCAATTTAGATTAGTGAGAGACTTCTCTGGAGGAGCGCGATGGCGTCCGGCTTGTACTGACGCGGTATGCCCTGCCCATGATGGTGGTGCGTCACCGTGCATGGTTAGAGAAAGAGTAGAAGGTATAATAGTATTCATAGGAATTATATCTACATGTTTTAGTTATAAATTAATCATTGATTCATATATTTTATACCTACTATACACGCATGTCATACTTATAATATATTACAGTGACTTTCACAGTGTAATATTAAATACAGTCAACTCAAGTATTAGAAGCGCCGCACCTTTTTTTAGATGAGTTATATATATATCTCTCATTTGCCCTCTATAATTTCTACAATATATACTTGTATATATTCTCACGGCCTATATAAATAAATATGATGTGGTAACGATGAGCGTAAAACGGGCAAAGTCATATGGCCTGTAGAGTCGTACTATGACACAATTACTTCTGCGCTCTGCAAGAGAGTCATAATCTATTTGCAAATGTAAATAAATTCAGCATCGCCACAATATCCTAATAGTAGAACACTTAACAATATAGACTCCAATAACAATGCAACATCCTGAATAAAAAAAATAACCAAATGTACCCATTACCTCTCAATCATTAACTCAACAAACTCAATTAAAACTTGTGAAAAAATAAACAATCCACTCACTACTGATGAGACAATATAAAAGCTTACGCAATGCACCCCCACCATAAAATCGCCCCGCTTTCTTCTTTTTTATTAAACCACCTCTCCTATTTAGCGATAGCCACCCCCATTATATTTTAATTTAATAAATGGAGTGAGTCAATATCCCTCCGTATCATAATTGAATATAAAATATATAAAAAGTGTAACCAATATGAATAACCACACCTAAAATTAACAACTATGGTCAGACATCTCACCATAAGGATAAAGGTAAAGAATTATGTGATCAATAATAGACGCAATGAAACTGATGTCTTTCTACCAAAACTAAAATATCACTGACATAAAAGAATCATATTCACTTTACGAAAAAGGGCACCCAAACCATATTAGGCTTCAGCAAAATAACACCACAGCCCCAAATGCTAAGACCTATGGTAGCGATACTGCCGAGCACTGCCCACCCAGCAACCCCCAACTCCATACACGAGGCAAAGGTACACAGAGGATGTCCAGAGCCCACAACCACCCAACAAACCACAATAAACTTAAACCACGTATGTATACCGAATAGTCACTCCATAGGTCAGAAGCTCTATGTCTCGTTTGGAAACCATCTTGAAGAAAATGTCTTTACACGGATACTTATATTATTGCTATCGAGAAGGGACACAAAGGAACAATAGTTTCCAGTTGACGTTTAATTATTGGAGAAGATCGAATGCGTTGACCAGGTTGATAGCCAATAAGGACTGGCGCTACCATTCCGCCACTGGAACCCACCCAATTACACGCGCAAACAGAAATTTATCACGTAAAGGAAGGCCCACGGTAATTTTATGTGAAAACCCGCAAGAAGAAAGAGAAAGGTTAACTATGAGCCTCCCCCCTCGAAGACCTTATGACTCACCTGCAACCAGTGAGAGGCCGGTCCCTTTCGTAAGCGCTCATCAAGTGGGTTGAACAAACGCGGACTACCACTGCGACGTAATATGCTCGCCCCGTATCAAGTCACTAAACGACAGTAGTAATGACGTTTTGGAACGTAGCTCGCGACAAGGACCCGGTCCAAGGGTGGCAGCCTTAAAGCAGATCCATCCCATTGAACACCGGAAGTCGGAAAATATGGGTTTCCGGATTCGGTTTGGGATTGGAATCGTGTCGGAAACTTCGTTGCACATAGCAGAGACAGATGGTGCCTCCTTCTTGGGCTATTCTGCTCGATGCATCTTCGGAACTCACGGATGACGGCAAGATGTCGGAAGGTACCTCTTAACCGATGACGCGCGTGCTCGGGTGTTAAGACGTTCGCTGGCGGATTCTATTTGGGCATTCCACCATCCAGGTAAGTGACAATAAGTCTGAGGCGCCACTGGGTGTGGTGAAAGGGTCAGGTAGTTCGGTGTTGAGAGAACAAGTTGATTTTTTGTCCATTATCAAGGTTCCACGCAAAATGAGGCAATTTTCTTAAAGTAACCTAACCGCATAATTGATCCTTGCGACACCTTTCCTGGAGCTCTCGGCCTGGTTCTAGATGCGATCAGCGGGTGCGAGGTGTAAGTGGAGAAAACGAGGCATGGGAAGCCATCTTCTGCAACGTCACCCTCCAAGAGTGGTGGAAGAGAAGCGGGATCCGTCCCATGTTCAGCCATAACATGTAAGCCTGGATTTTTGGGATGATCTTGTTGATCTCATTGCTATTAACTCGGCTATATGACCTCACGGAGACACCTATTTTCTGACTGGCCCTGTTTGGCAACTGCCCCGCCTCTCTATGTAGTCAAGGGTGAACCATAACTTTCCCTCTCTTTAAACGCGCTATTAGCGAAAGTTCTTCACTTTACAGAATCGTTGTTTGTTTCCTTACCACTGAACATAAAGGACGGACAGGTCTCGTATGTTATTAAGGTGGGTTAGCGGAGCGCTCAATAGTGCTAAGCAGGAACATGAAAATATCTTGCCCCAACCGGGCTGGATGGCCTACTGTGAGGTGTGAGTCATGGCGGCGAGAATTATACTAAACAACCAATGGGAGAGCACTGTTCTCCAAATCCGCAGGCCTATTGTAGGTTGGACCTCTCATCGTAAGGCGAGCAAAAACACACCCCCCCAACACCCCCGCGACCATGACCAGGCGTGGCAAAGATGCTTCCATTGCCTCCCGGTACACTGACGAAGGCGAGCCAAGGAAGGTACACCGTACTTTTTGTTGCTGGTCGTAGTTTTTGGGAAAGATAGGAAGGATAAAACTCACCAGGTATCGGATTTGGTGGTGGGAGCCATTAGGACTGAGGTCTCAGCAGTTAGGAGTATTTAAGGGTGTCTTTTCTTTTGTACGAAGTTCTGATGCCGAGGAGGACAAGAGGAAGAGTTCGGACCAATTTTCCGGTGTTCCATGGGCCATAAGAGAAGCTTTTAGCTGCCGGTGATAACGTTCCACCATGCCTTGACTTTGCGGATGATAGCTGCAAGAGCGAAGGCGCTTGGAGCCGATTAGAGTCATAAGGTCCTTCCAGAGGTGAGACTCAAACTGCCTACCCTGGTCTGTGGACACGGTCGAGGGAGTGCCAAACCTTGGCTATCCAGTTGTACAAAAATGCCTGAGCAATTGTCTCGCTAGAAGTATCTCGCAATGGAATGGCTTCTGCCCATCGAGTGTATCGGTCTATGCAAGTTAAAATATGTGTGAAACCATTTGAGGGTGGTAAAGGGCCAACTAAATCAACGTGTACCTGGTCAAAACGTTCACCAGGGGGAATAAATTGCTGAAGAGGTGCGACAGTGTGCCTGTGCACTTTGGATTTTTGACAATTGAGACACTGCGTTGTCCACTGTTTAACATCCTTTAGTAAGGACGGCCAAACGAAATGCTTGCCTATTTTGACTTGACTACCTTTTACCCCTGGGTGCGACACATCGTGAATGGTGTGAAAAAAACCTTCTACGCATCGGGGTAGGTACAGACTGGCACGGAGATGTGCTGAAGAGACATGCGCATAACAACAGGGGGGATGGAAACCAAAATTTCTACAGTTTTGAACTGTCGTAAAGAAGAAGAAGCAGGAGGAAAAACAATCTCTTCGAGTTGCTGCAAGCGAGCCATTTCGACGAAATCAATGTCTGGTAAAGGAGAGATAGCGTTAATTCGGGATAGAGCGTCAGCAGGAATGTTGTCTTTTCCTTTTATATGGCGGATATCAGTTGTGAATTGGGCAATGAATTCAAGGTGGCGGGCTTCACGAGGTGACTGTTTCACTGTGGAAGCTGTAATGGCATGCGTGATGGGTAAATGATCAGTTACAACATGGAATTCCCGACCTTCTATGAAGTAACGGAAGTGCTTAATAGCTAAATAAATTGCGAGAAGTTCCCTTCCAAATGCGCTGTACCTTGTTTCAGGCGGCTGGAACTTTTTAGAAAAAAAGAAAGCTAATGGACGCCATTCGTTATCAATAAATTGTTGCAGCACAGCTCCAGCTGCGAAGTCTGAAGCGTCGGTGTTGATTCTAGTCGGGGGCTGGTTGTTCGGATGGAATATAGTAACACGAAGAGGCAAGGGCTCCTTGATGCGGTGAAGGGCATTAGGTTGCTTCGTCGTTCGCAATCGTACAGTGACAGAAGCAGGCAGAAACCTTTACGTGGATGTTTAGACATTGGAAAGTTGCGTGGACGAGGGAGGAGAATTTTAGCAGCGGACGGTATAAAACGTGGTAGAAGTTCACCATCCCTAAAAAACGACGAAGTTGACGCTGTTTTTACAGGCTTCGGAAATCACGAATGGCTGCCCACACGATTCTTCAGAGGACGTATACCTTTCGGGCAGAGATTGTATGTCCAGAAAGGTTAGGGATGAACTCCGAATTCACATTTGGGAAGAGTTAACACAGTAGACAAACTCACTTACGTCTGGAAAAAACTTTGCCTGAGATGTGAAGTGTGTTCTTCTGGAGAAGCACTGGCAATCAATAAGTCGTCTATGTAGGCGAAGACGAAGGGTAAACCACGTAAGACTGAGTCTAAAAGACGTTGGAATGATTGACTAGCATTTCGTAAACCGAATGGCGTTCGAAGAAATTCGTAAAGCCGAAAGGAGTGATAATGGCAGTCTTTATGAATGGTCGTCCGGCATTGATGGATTTGAAAAAAATGCGGAAAATTAGTTCAATTTTTTGAGAAGATGGTAACAACCAGAGAGATGGGATGTAAATCCTGTTAAATGAGGTACCATTCATACGGTCCGGGCGGTGATTGCATTTAGCAGGATAATCGCCGGTCGGGCCGGTTAATCTCCATTTGGTT
>JABUQX010111903.1:0-2500 GCA_015478945.1 Trachelipus rathkii | reverse complement strand
TAAATGTTTACTAGAAATACTCAAAACTGATAAGACAAATAGCGAAGCTATTAGCTGTAATCATTACTAATAAACTAACGTTTAATGTTTAATGTGATGGTGATTCATTTGATTATATTAAAATCAATAATTTTATTTAAATATATATATTTATTAATAATAATATATATAAAATGATATATTATATATAATATATAGTTAATTATTAAATGATAATAAGTATGTTTAATAGGGTGGAATAATACATAAAATATTACCTCTTACCATACCTTAAATATAAGTATATATAATGTATGATCCTTATCGTCAAATATATAATATAGTGTACCATAGCGGATAATAGTATATAATACCTACTATATTATGTATATATATATATAGGTATATAATAGAAATATATTAAATTAAATAATACGTTAATATGCTAAGTGTACAAAGTATAAGTAATATAATAATAGGGTAATAATTAATATATAAAGAGACATTTGTTCTCCCCTCTTTACAGCAAGAAATTAGAATATTGTTTATGTGGCATATCAGTGCTCCTGGGGGGATGATTGCATTGATTAGCGGCAGTTCTTGTTACTCAACTATATGGTTATCAGACCGAATATGAAATTAAGGTACGTATATGTTGGCTTCCGTCACATTAAATCAAGTGAATGCATGTTAGTAAGAGCTAATAATAATTTTAGCCGACAGTAGTGGTTCTAAATAATATAATTATCGCATAACCAACATAAATAATATTTGCGATACTAATTCAGAATTGGACTGCCCATACATTATCGATAAGCTGGTAATGTACGTCACGACGTATTTCGTCAACGACACGTTCGAATATCTTTTGAAACTCACCTATCTGTAGTAATAGGAGTAGTATATATAAAAATATACCTTATTATAATATATATATATATATATAATAAGTACCTACGCAGTATAATATATATATATATTATATAATATATTATTATTAGTGGATTATATATACTATATATTATAATATATATAGCCATCTAAAGTATACCTATACTATAGTATAAAATTATAAAATATACCTCCAATATATATATAGTCCATATGTATTATAAGGATGGCTAATAAATTCTAATTGTATAATTATCTAAAATTATATAAACTATTATGTATAAATATATTAATAATTATTATATTAATATATATATATATTATATATATATATATATATATATATATAGATAGCTATTATATATATATTAATATATATATATATAGTGAGTATAATACTATATAAATATATACCTAATGTATTGGAGCTATATACGTGTGGTAATGAATTATTTTCTCATTTATTTTTTAGGAAAATCTACACGTTGGTTTTAAACCGAAATGATTATCTAAAAAAACAGACAGTAATCCAAAAGTTGTTAAATTATTACCAGTAAGAAATGCGATAGTACCGTCAACCGGAATTGAAAATGCTAAGACGAAGGAGCGCAGAGTGCTCCCTTCACCACCTGATCCTCAAAAGAGTCAACCTGCTACTACAACAACATGTCTCTGAAAGTTCCGCTATTATAAGAATACTGCTCTCAAAGTATGAGCGCATATATAGGGGCAAACTCCAGATCATATAGAGCAGCATAATAACCAAATCCGCCCGTAATGGTAACAGGAACAGGAAGTAAATACACCACCTACGACCAGTAGAGTTGTTATAATAGAGGAGACCGAGGAGCCGTTGACCTACATTTCATTAAACAAAAAGGAGATGGTGTGGATGTCGTTTTAGATGTTTATAGCTGGTATATATATATAAATGTTAATAGCCTAATATAAGATATAATTTTAAAAGTACAAATTAATAACGTATTTATAATATATAAGATAAGATTAAATATATATAATAAATATTATATAGGTACCATATATATATATATAATATATCCTAAATAATATATATATAATTACTGGATATATTCAATATTATAGTATATTATATCCCTTCTAAACAATCGGCCAGGTGGGTAGGCGTTTTAGATTAGTTATAGTATATTATATATATAAATAATAGTAGTAATAATATATAGATATATATATATATATTATAATGTTTATAATATATATAATATATGATAGATTATAGTATATATATATATATTATATATTCTATTTTAGAATACTATTAATATATATATATAAATATATATTATATATATATTATAATAATGCGCTTCTATCTTAATAGCATACAAAATGTAATAATGTAAGTATTGATATAATATATATATATATATATTAATATATATATAGCTAATTATAATACTAAATATACGTATATACAAATTTATATATTATTATATATTATTTAAATTTCTATATATATATTATATTATATTATATATTAATTTAAGACAATAAGTAATTAAATTATAACTACCCTTCCTTTTTTTAATTAATAAGCAACTCTTTGAAACTACCATTTATTGTTAACAACTATGCGAGATAGCGTCAGTGA
>JABUQX010111902.1:10000-13375 GCA_015478945.1 Trachelipus rathkii | reverse complement strand
TCTGCTATGAAACAGGTTTACGGTTTTTTGTGACAACCTGAAAGGTGATCAAGAGAAAAGTTGAGCATCTAACGATATATTGTAACACTTAAGTGAACATTGTTAATCGTAAGCAGATTTTCGTGCGTTAGGTATTAGTTGGGTATTTGTATGTATTAGTAATGCATTGTCGTTCTTCGACACGTTATCATATTAACAATGATAATTAATTGCTAAATGATATAATTTTTACTCAAAAATTTATTACGTTTGGGCACCTACACCCGCACAAAAATATAGAAAATAATATACATAGTAAAAATTATTAGGATATGTTACGAATTAATATAATTTTTTTAATACATAATCCATTAGCTTCTATAGTAGAAATCACCTATATCATAAATATAGTATAGAGATATCGCTCTAGAAAAAGTGTGAATCCACCAATTGCGTTTTGCATAAATGACAAAGTATAGGACAAATACTAATAAACCAAACTGTTAGACTTAAAAAGTATAGGAATATTATAGATTAATGTAGCAGTTTATTTCACGACGATAAGAGTATATGAAATTAAGAGTATATGAAATGTTGTAAAATCATATATCTATTCATTAGTTCTAAAGGATATGTATGTTAATAGACTATTGTGTGTGTGTTAGTTTGAAGGTTTTACTTCTTTCAGCATAAATTTTATTTTTTGCCTTTACTTTATGATCAATATATTTTTTGTTAAAATATTATTTAAACTATGTTAATGGTAAAAAATAACCTTCTATGATAGCCTGATTAGATTATATGCGTTCCATACTTTTGCAATAGCAATAGGCTCTACGTACAGGCTTTGCGAAACTTTTGTGAGTTAACTATCTCGCTGACTTGTTACCAAAGATTCGACCCATAATCAATGTTCCATCAAGCTCTTATATCCAGGCACTCACCTCAAAATCGATTAGCCTTTACTCTCGAGTACACAACTGATTGTACTCACGATCGATTGTTCATTATATTCCCCGTTGGCCAGACTACGATAGATGGGTTTCATATTCTTGGCCAAACATGAACTATGGTTGAACCGCCATCAACTATGAAACACATCTCTATAGGCAAGGGTCCTAAAATGCACAGGAAAATTATGACGATGATTAACAATACACATCGGAAGATATTGACTGAATAGTATTTTCGATAATAATGGACTCTATGAGAATCAATTAGATATACCAGGATGGATGGGTGGCAGGAGGTGTGTGAGTGGTTTGATTTACTGATTTTCTGCTTTTCCGGTGTGCTAAAACTCAAATTCCCATGTTAATCAGTTTATAACTAACACCCCCACAAATACGATAAAAAGAAATAAAAAATAAATTTTTTTGGATGAAACCGAAAAAATATTTTAAACATAATAAGCAAAATAACTATCCTTGCTGCAACAGTTTTTTTACACAAATATAATAACTTTTTCACAACTAAGCCTATTTTAAATTTTATAAACCATAAAGTCCTCCTGAAAATAAATTACTAAAATAACTAAAAAGTTTTGAAAACAAAATAATTTTTTCTCTCTAAGATGTCTAGGAAAAAAAAATATTCCTTACGCTAATCGACTAAGTTACTATAAAAAGAAAACGAGCATTTAGAAATATAAAATGTAAGGCCTCTATACACAACCTTAGAAAAGAAAAACGGGTTATAACTTCATCAGTAAGAGGATAAGCAATAAAACAAAATGAATTAATGACAACCTGCAGCTTATATATAAGAACACACACGACAGATACAGTCATGTGAAAGCTCAGCATAGCGAATATTAGATATATTAGAGAATTAGGAATACACAATGTCAAATTAAACAACATAGTAACCAGAGACTCGCCTTATAAAATTATTAAGACTCTTTGATGATACAAAATTGATATAATAAATACCTATATAAATAAATATTACTAATATATTATATATAATATAAGTATATATTAAACTAATTGGTACTAATATATAAATATCATAAACAAATCAAATATATATATATTATATATATATATATTATATACAAATATAAAAAGAGTCACTGGATATATATATATATATATAGTTTACAGTATATATATATATATATATATATATATATATATATATATTATATATATATATATATATATATATATATATATATTATGCTCTTTTTGATAAATATATTATATATATATATATATAATTGTACAGCATATGGTGTTCGTCTTAGACATATACATTGATACCATTATGGGGCTAAACGAATGTTTACTAATTCGGCGCCGCACCGGCTTCAGCACCGGTGCCGGCCATGGCTCAATTGCTCCGACACGTGAGACTTTCTCCTTCCCCCTTCCTCATTTTCCTCTTCTCTCACGCACTCCGTGCATTTCTTCTAAGGAACCGCCTCTGGGGGATGCCCAGACATTTATTAGAAAATGAAACTATCTTATTCAAGAACTACGATCTTATAGCATATACATTGATATCAATATTAGGTGGAACTTTGTTAATCTAAGCAGTTTATTCGTGCGTAAGGTATGTTAGGTTTGTCGTTGTACATTATATTCTTAGTTCAGGTTATGCTATGTTAGCTTTATTAAGTTGAAAACTTTGTTACGTTATTTAAAGAACTTATTTTCATGTTATGTTTATCCAAAAAGATACCCGATAAATGACTTGAATCAATAGGTTAATAGATCATGGATGGGCGGGCGGGTGGTTTGATTTACTGCTTTAGGGTCTGTAAAACGCGAAATTTTTTAAGTTATAAACATAAAAAAGAATAAAAATTTTAGTAAAAACATTTTTTAAACAAATAATTTAAAAATAAATAAACGTTTTGTATGTTATACAAAATATGATTCGAATCAATAGATCATGGATGGGGGAGGGTGGGGTGGGTGGTTTGATTTACTGACTTACTGCTTTAGGGGGTGTAAAATGGTAATTTTTTAAGTTATAAACATAAAAAGAATAAAAATTTTAGTAAAAATATATACTTTTTAAACAAATAAAATAAAAATTAATAAAAGTTTTGTGTAATGTTATGAAAAATATGACTTGAATCAATAGGGGGGGGGGTGGGTGGGTGTGATTTACTGATTTACTGCTTTGAGGAGTGTAAAAACAAAAAAATTTTACTTTATAAACAAAAAAAAAGAATAAAAATTTTAGTATATACAAAATGTTTTAATCAAATAAAACAAAAATAAATAGAAAATTAAAAAAGTAAATAATTTTTTTTAAATGAATAATAAGATTTAAAAAATAATTAATATTTGAAAATAAGACCCTTGAGTCAACTCTTGCTCCGTGCTCTTCCTCCAGTCCTATTTATCCTTCCTCTTCTGTGTGTTCTCCAAATTTCATCCTTCT
>JABUQX010111902.1:5000-7500 GCA_015478945.1 Trachelipus rathkii | reverse complement strand
TTTGATTTCATTTGTATTAATTTCAGTTTTATTTTATTTTACAGATATTTTGGATCATCGGACAGAACCAATTCTTACATTCTAGTTTAATTTCTTTTCCAATTATATTTTCTCATGTCACAAATATTATGTTGCTGTACTTTTTATAGATAGAATTTTCATTGTAAATTCCTATGTGATTTATATATAATATATATATATATATATAACTATATATATATATATTAATATATTATATATATATATTAATTATATATATATATATTATATATATAATATAATATATATATATATATAATATAATATTAATATATTATGAAATATTGTGTAGGCATATCAATGTTATCCCGGTCCTATTTTTGAAAGTATCGGGTAATTTTGTGAGTAGTAGTATCGGTTTCGGCATCAGTTCTGTAAAAGTTTCCCGATACCTTTTACCGATACCAAACATTTTGCTGTCTTTAAATATATATATATATATATATATATATATATTATATATATATATATTATATATATATATAATAATATATATATATAGTATATATATATATATAATTAATATATATATATATATTATAATTAAAATATATAGACTTCAATCAATGTTATAATTTTCGACATCATGTGTATGTGTGACAAATGTACTTTTCGCTTGAAATGTGGCCGCCAAAAACTTGAAAACAAATTTAAATTTTTTTCTGCTTTTAACGAAAAGTTCATTCTTATTATCACCAATATTTTTATTTTGTACCGTATCAATCATTGAAGGAAAATGATAATATTTTTATAAAAATTATTTAAATTTGCGTTATTTCAAAATCCGTAAAGAGTACAATGAAAATTTAAAAAAAAAGACAATTCGTAAAGCCTATTTTATACAAATCACAACGTTTCTCACATTTCGACGTAGAAAATGTAGAGGCTTTCTTTCGAAAACAGCCGTTTTGAAAATGTTAGGACATATCCGCAATTGTTCGATATTTCCTGATCTACTGACCCTAACACCGTCTTTCGCTTTGTCATTTGTGCTTACGCTTGCTCACTCGCAAAATATGCTTACACAGTTTAGCACGAATTTTCGTGCAAAACGACCGAGATTTCTTTACGAAGTTCTACTTTTGGTACAAACAATTGAATCAGCTGTGCGATGGAGGCCCATCGATTGGAATACAAAATGAAAACATAAATGCCGTTTATATACAAATAATTGATCTACTATTGTGATGGCAGTTTATCTATTTGGAAGAAAATTATATTTAAAGCTGATTTTATTAATGAAAAACATTCTTGTATTCAAACAAGCCTACCACGCCACCATAGTGTTTAAATACAATTTAAAAACGTTGTAAATAGGAAATTTTTTACGATTTTGTCCTAAGTTTGACAAAAAAACCGAACGCAAACTCGAGCATTCTTACGTTTCGTAAGCACAAAAACGAAAACTGTTGTATTGTAAAGTCGTTTGCGCTTTTGCATTTGTGCTTACCAAACTTAATAAATGCTTAGGTTGCATTCATTGTTGTCAAAAAATTTCTAATTTAGACGTGCTTTACGGCATAAGGTAAACAACAATATGCGACGTTGTAGACCCCGCTTGAATATGAAGTTCATTCTGTAAAATAAACTTTAATATAATTTCTCCCAAATGGATAAACTTCATCACAAATAGTTGATCTTATTTGTAATATAAACCATTTATGTTATGTTTTTTATTTCTGTTTATCCAACGTGCTCCTCACGAGCGCTGAATTTAATTGTTCGTAAACAAAAGTAAACTTCGTTAAGCAGTTGTGGTCGTTTTGCATTGAAATTCGTGCTAAAACTGGTATAAGCATTCTTTACCGAGCGTAAGCACAAAAAACAAAAACGGTCTATATTAATATATATATATATATATATATATATATAATATATATATATAATAAATATAATATATATATATATATATATATATATATATATATATATATATTATTATATAATTATATATATATATATATGGCCAGCATCCCGAAAGGTTCAGGCATGTAATAGAAAACTATAACATCTACAGAAAAATAAATAAACATTTGATTTCAAGTAATTTCATCGACGAAACTTAAAAAAAAAATTATTTTATCTTTTTTTTTATTTAATAACACCTTAAATATTAGTAAAATCTTGCACCTCGCATTGTACGCTTGATTGACCCGATTTGAAATTGAAACCTGCTGCATAGTTCTTCGAGTTTCTCGAGTGCCAAATACCATTTTTTTTACGTTTTGGAGAAAATATTATTGTTTTTTCTTTTATATCCTTTTTAGGGGGTCAGGCCGACGGGGAACAGAGGGGGACGAAGTCCCCCAGGAGGCCGAGAGATCCGAGAAACCCCGACTCCATCCATCGTTCTTGTTTACCCGAGGGTATTTTTATTTTGAAAAAAAAATCAACATTTGAGCACCTTTGTTTGCTCATTCGAGTAAGCGAGCATGTTCGATTTCTCAAAAAAACTAATTTT
>JABUQX010111902.1:0-2500 GCA_015478945.1 Trachelipus rathkii | reverse complement strand
CGGAATGTTGTGGCAAGTGAATAAAGAAAAGAAAAATGACAAAAATAATACAAGTGACAGAATATTTGTTGATTGAAAATAATATGTTGTCTTGTAATATTCCAGACGTGTGTAAAGCTTTTATAATGTTTCTGACACTCCCAGTAACTTCATCATTTGCCGAGAGATCCTTTTTCAAAATTAAAAAACTAATAAAAAAGTTATTGAGACAGAAGTTACCATGACGACCGTAAGGTTAAGTGAATGGCTGTACTTAGCATAGAGTATGATCGGCTCGCGCACTGGACTTGAGGAGAAATTAGTGCGAACATTTGTGATGCAAAGAGACGAAGGGATTAATGAGCATTTAGAAGACTATTAATGTCAAAAAGTAAAAGCTAATGACCAAATGGTATTGTTTATTTGTAAGTTTTTGCTTTACTTTACCAATAACAGTAATGTAAGCTGTTTTAAAAAAGCGCCGGCATCTCTTTATATATATTATATATATATATATATAATATATATAATATATAATATATATATATATATAAATATAATATATATATATATATATATATATAAACCTTTTTTCCATTGTAATACACTCTGGTTCTTTTGTAATGCTAATGTGATTTTTCTTTGATATATACAAGAGAAAACTTTTTTTGTCATTCAAGTTCCAAAAAACTCTATCCACCCCGTCCATGACTAAAGGGGCGCACAAAATAAGTCGCGGGGGGGCGTAACTGACCTTAGTTACGCCTATTATATAATATAATAATATTATATATATAATAATTACATAGATATATATATATATATTATATTATATTATATATATATACGTATATATTATATATATATATATATGGTTCTACTGACACAAATCTTTCTGGCCTCTGCCAAAAATATCTCTAACAACTTCATGTAAATCTGCCTTTCCTCCTCTATTCGATCTGATAATTCTGTTGCTAATTCTTCAACTAAAAAGGCCAATTTTTCGGCCTCCTATTTCCCTCTAACTCAACCCTGGAACGATTCTGGCATTCCTTCTTCACTCTCCTCTCAGGTGTCCTATCACTCCTAGCCCTTTGCCTGGGATACATCTTGAATCAGGTGCATGGCTCCTAGTCTATTGAAAATCTATTGAACTTAGGAATGCAGAGTGGCCGGATGCCATCCTCCCCGAGTTTTGAGGGTGTGGTTCCGTGCTTGACCCCGCCATCGCTCATTTACTATCACTTTCCTCTGTGTTGGAAGCTCGCACATGTCCAACCTATCCGAAAAAGGACGCTCTCTGATCTTCTAACTATCTCTCATAAGCTCTCACTTGATATTCTATCTAGATCTTTTGAAACCCCTTCTCCAACTCTTATTTATTACCATTTCATCAACTCACTTCACTTCTATCCGATCGCCAGACCGGCGTCAGCGCTCGAGGTTTGCTGGCGGACGATATTACTTTCTTATCTTACTGATTTTATGGTATTTCTGCCCTAAAGAACTACGGGGAAAAACTGGCGTGGTGGCCATTGAATTAAAATCCAAAGCATTATTTGACCGGGTTATGCACTCGGTCTCGCTCTCCAAGCTTCCTCTTCCTTTGGGTTTCCTCCTTCTCTTTGACTTTACTGTATGTCTAGTGTTTCTTTCAAATCGCTCAATATCGGCTGTTGTTGATGGGGCGACTTCTTTCTCTTTTTCTGTAATAGTGGTGTTCCTCACAGTTCTGTCTTATCTCCTACCATATTCCTACTTTCTGATCTTCTCACCTGCACATTAACTCTATCCACCCACATGGCGATGACTCGACCCTTCATTCTTCAGCTAATTTCAATTCTACTCCCCTTTTACTTCTAGAATTGCCTCTCGTCTTAATCTTTCCGATTCTATTCTCGCTATCTGGATAGAATTTCTGGGTGGGGTAGTCTCAACCTTGTGGAATTATCAATCTTTAAAAACCCAACATTTACAAATCTCCCTCTTTAAGGCACCTTCTAACTTTCCTACCACTTTCGACGGTTCACTCGTCTCTCCTGTTGACAATATAAACCATCCTTGGCCCCTTAACATAAACAAAAAAAACGTCTGGGAAACCTCACATCACAAACGGTTGCTAGGCGCCTCAAAGAAACTGGTAGGGACGTTCTGGTTAGACTGCGGAACTTTTTTTTCCTCTTCTCAGCTACGTCCAAGTTATACAGAGCCTCATTTCCGCCATTGTATGGAGTTACTTATCTCGGGGGGCTCGTGGTTATCGAACCAGCCTTTTGGATATGGTCCGAGTCAAAAGCAGAAAAGGCTATAGACCGTTTGTACCTTCCAGTAAACTTGCCCTCAATCTTTGCGGCGCGAGGTTAGTGCTTATTCTCTTTTCTATAAGGATAACGCAGCGGCAGGTCGCTCGAGAGAAGTTAATCACTCTCGTACCCCACCTTTACGATGGCCCTCGTAACACAAGGGGTGTTTGTATCTGCGCATGAGGTTTGTGTTGAATGGAAACTCCAGTGTCTCGTAA
>JABUQX010111901.1:7500-54128 GCA_015478945.1 Trachelipus rathkii | reverse complement strand
CTCTTGTAAGCTTGCATTTCACATGTATGATCATAGCAATCGGGTGCTAGAAGCATGCATTTCAGTCGGAATTGAGGATTCTATACTTAAGATGTATTGTTTGTCTCGTAGAAGGAGGTCTGTATGGGTGGAAAATTTTGTCTGTGAGACGATTTTCATTCATACCCGTTTGAAATCCTATTTGTGTATTTTGGTTTCCACGTGATACGAAGGTCAGGTGTAAAGAGTTGGTGTAGGTTGGGGGTTGACTTCTCTCGGTGTGTCTGGGTTGTGTTGGGAAATAATTGTTCTGTTCCGCGGTGGGGCTGTGCTATAGTTGTGCGCTATAGTTCGATATCGTTTGCTTGCCAGGTAGATATATTTAGTATACGTTTACTTATATTGAGTGTCTTAGTTTGCTTGATAGTCGCCGTGAGTGTTGCGTGGACGGAAAGGGCGTTGCGAAATATCGTAATACACTTTCGATTTCATATCCCTGGTGCGACAAATGAAGATTTCGAAGGATAGAGACACAAAAGTAAACGAATTTTAAAGAACAAACTGTTGGGATTCATTAAGCGACCTGCCATTTTTGGGCAAGTTTGGCGGCATTGTTTAGCGCTTTAGACGTCTCAAATGAAATAAATAGCCTATTCAATCTTAGGGATATACAAGATTCTGGTAGCTGTTTTAGGAGTGCTTTCTGTTCTCCTTGCGCAAATGTTCTCGAGCTTTAGGTTCCCTAATTAAGCTGTGCTCGCTCGCTATATTATCCAACATAATCGCAACTTCACTTCTCAATTATAACGACACTGAATATCCCATAGCGGTCTTATATTTAGTGTAAAGGAACAGAAGTGTGGGAAGTACCATGCGGAATGGTAGGTTGAGTTTATCTGCAGTTTGTGTTTAAAATGAGCGTAATTACCCCAGTCGTAGACTTTGTATTAACATTAGTGCTCTAAGATATCATTACCCTTCGATTTCTTTTCAAAACTCATGCATTACTCTGAGCGTGTCTCACAACTTTGTATAGCTGCTTCATTTCCGCCATGGGCACATATCTTCTTCAAAAGTTGCTATATCAGGCCTCGCGTATCTATCGGAAATAAATTACTCCGAGTAGATATGCGCGACCAGATTATCCTTTCAGATAGCCTGTGGGGCTCAAATGTCTTTAGTAGTATGTGTGTTGGAGAGACAAAGCTTTCAACATTACCAGAAGAGGATCTTTCATGCAAAGGATTATTTACAGCCTTAATATTTGCCATGCTGTAAATCCTCATCACTTCTAGCAGTTCACCTGCCAAAATAATAAGGTAGGCGTAGTCAGTAGGATGGGGATCGTTTGCCCCAATGTAAATATTAATTATACATATATATCATAACTTATATATATAATATATTATATATATATATATTATAATATTATATATATATAATATATAATATAATTCATCATTAAATATATAATATATATATATATACTATATCTATTTTTTCATACTAGTATATAATATATATATATGATATATAAATATATATAAATATATATATATATATTATATATAATATATAATATATATTACCGGCGTTTTATTGACACCCCTCGGAGAAGGGGCTGCCCACCAAGGACAGTGCTAGCAAAACCGTCTCGTACGTGTTTCCCCCCTAAAGTTTTGCCCCCTTTTGACCCCCCTATTAGGGCTTAGCCCCCCTTTTTGGGTTTTGCCTTGATATCGGTCTGGCCTGATAATTTCCCTGACCGTATCAAGGCTGAATTGACCTTCTAAAGTGCGTTCAAGGATTAAATTGGGCTTAAAGTTGATACTCATGCAGTACCTGACGCCAGTACCTGTTTGTACGAACTTGTCCCTACAATTGAGTCATTATATCCTGTCCTGTATTATCTTTAACTGAGTTCATTTTATTTCCCATCCCCACTCTACACCTACCCTACACACACACACACACACACACACACACACACACACACACCACACACAACACACAACACACTACTGCTAACACACACAAAACACCACCCTCACGTAAAAACACACGCACAACCGATAATCCTAAACTCTATACACACACATACCACCCACCATAGACAACTTACGCTTCACACCCTGCAAACCTAACCACCACACACCACAAAGACAACCACCCACGTACTGACAACATCACAGATACCTAACACATATAACACCCACCCTATATACCACCACAGCCACCCTCACCAACCCCGCCATGATACAAACACCCACCCTAGCTCACACCACACCTACACACACACACCACCTCACGTCACAACACCCACTAGCAACTTATACACCATCACCTCACCATCAGACACACCCATAGGACCTTACACTATAACTAGACACTTACATCACCACTAAACAACTCACTACACCTTCACACTCACCCATATACCTATACACAACACACTCTTAGTCATTCTCACGCATTGATGCCATTAATAACTTGATGCCTCAGCTTTGATTTGCCTCATCTTTGTGTCAGCTGATTACCTTCAGCTTTTGATGACTCAATCTTATGACTATCTTACTGATGGCTATCTTCGATGCTCAACTTTGATGGCTCAAACTTCTATGCGTCTTCAACTTATGAATAGTCAACCTAGTTGCACCCTATATTGATGTGTCCATTTTTTGTTTGCCAACTATATTGATGGTTCAGATTTATTTATGGTTCCCACATCACCGTAAGGAGTGTCGTCAGATGTGTTCTATTACTGTCTATGAGTATCATGCAGTAGCGCTGATGAAGTGCCAATGAGACCAATGCAGTGCCAATGAGTGCCAAGTGGAGTGCCACTAGTGTCCAATTGAGATGTCACATAGTGTCGAACTGAGGCCACATAGTGCAAAAACTGAGTGCCCAACCTTTTCCAAGCCTTCTAGCCCTCCCCTTGCAAGCCTAGAAATAGCCTAATTATAGGCTGGTTACCCGATAGCGGTTAATTAGCTATGAGTGCATTGATATCGGATGTATTATATATTACCACTGCTAGCGCATGTTCCCCTACTAGAGGTTTAGTCTTTTTCTAAAACTAAAGTATAGCACGACAAAGATATGATCTAAAAGATTACACATTCTGGCAGGAACGCAAACTTTTTCGAGTCCCGCGTACCGCCAGCGTGAAAACCCCAGCGCGAAACCGCCGCGTCCCCTACAGGCGCAATATATAACGCGCTAACCGCCCGCACCGTGCGCCGCAGGCCAATTAATTCCGCGAACCCGCCGCGCTGCGCCGCAGACGAATATTTACAGCGCGAACGGAAAAGATAATCAATGTAAAATAATTCAAGAATCTTCTTCAACTTCGCACTGTGAGTCATTCATTTTTACTTAAACATATTTTTATGACACTCTTAATACCTTACAGACCTTAAGACAGTAAAATCAGAAATCAAATACTCCAAAATGCAGTAGCAACAAGGCAATTGGTAAAGGCTTTGTTTTACTCCTTTACTGCTTTACTCTAGAGAGAGAGGCTGTTTCTTTATATTATTATTAAATTCATTGAATGTAAAGTAAGAAGAGAAAAAACAACCAGTGGTCTGTATATATAAGAAACATTTATATTTACTTATTATTGTCACGAAAATTTTATTAAAAAACATTATAAACGTTACCAGTTAAATCAGTAAAAACAGTAAATCAATAGCGCTGTTGCTTAGCCACAAAGGGATTAGTAGGATTAGAGGGGATTAGTTTTATTGCTTTACTGCTTAACTGCTTTTATTATTATTTATTACCATTTTTTTCTTTATATATTTTTTATTTATTATTTATTAATTATTTTATAGTATTTTATATTTTTTATCTATATATAGTATTTGTATATATTTTATTATTATTTTATTATTTTAATCTATTATTATATTATTAATTATTAATATTTTATTATTATATTTTTATTATTATTATTTTTTTATTATTTATTTTTATATTATTATTTATTTATTATTATTTTATTATTTATTATTTTCATTACTTATTTTTATATATTAATTATCATTATTCATTATTATAATTTATTATTATTATTATTATTATATTTTTTTTTATTTACTATTACTTATTATTATTATTTTTCATTATTTTTATTTTCATATTATTACTTAATTATTTTCTCTATTATTTTTTTTATTATTATTGTAAGATTATTTTATCTATTTTTATATTTTTTATTTATTTTTATTATATTTTATATTATTATTTTATTATTTATTATATTATTTATAGATTTTTCTTTTTTTATTACTGTTATATCAAATGCATATATTATTTTATTAATTTTTATACGACATATTTTTTTTTATGTATATCTCATTCATTATTATTACTATTATTATTCATTAATCAGTTATTATGATTATATTTTTATTATTTTATTAATTTTTTTTATATTACGTTTATTGTATTATTTTGTTACATTTTTATATTATTTGAGGTTTTAATTTCTTTTCATTATTATTTTTTTTAATATTATAACTTAAGTGTCATATTACATCATGGCCTATTATCTATATCTATAACAATCAGCACACACACCCACACACACAGCAACACACCACACCATCACACACAGTTACACCACCACTTACAACACCCAACACACCACGCACACGCCAAACACCCACCTTGGCACTAAACTGCATCAATTGATTACCTTTATGTTTCCTTATCTTTTCCTGTTTTAGACTTCTTTATTTATAAATTTCTTAAAATTATTCAATTTAAGGAAACACGCACATAGTATCTGATGAATAAACATTTTATTTTACTAAACAATTGTACGAAAGAATTTTAGGAAAAACAATAATTTATACAGACCTTAACCAGCTAACAACAGTAAATCAATAGCGGCATATCACCTAGCAACCCAAAGCCGTTAGTTACGAGGTATTTTGTTGTTACTGATTTACTGTCTTTACTTGGCTTTTACTGGTTTACTGCTTTAAATTAATACTCAATTATTCTAGTTATTCACTTGACACGATAATGAGATGTCGAGGAATTGTACGTCCGAAAGTCACCGTTACTGTTCTCTGTAGCCCCGAATAAGTAGTACCGACAGAGATGTGTAAACCTCTTCATATAATTGAACATTTATTTTAATGAAATGCGCAGAATTCATGAAGCGATGACCCCTCCTTAATCACAAAATAATATTGTGTACCATATAATGTTTATCACGGAGAATATACATTGAATATTAAGCCATGTTAAGTATCATATTATCACTGCAGGCTCTCTATACTATTGATATTTTAGATCCTTTGCATAATAATCACTTACGGACATCACAAACATTATATGTAATTAGATGATTCTAATGCCACCAAATGGAATTTGAAATAGCAGAAACGTCCAGCCGTATTTTCTCACATCTTAAATATCTCAGTGTTATTTTCAATAACACAGAAATTTCTGAATTATTCTTAAATAAGCATATGCGAAATGTTTCTTTAAACTCACAATATTTACTGCTTGTTTAGAGACAGAAGAAGAGGGACATAGTCAAATTAAGTCAATGTGTTAGCTACTCAAATGTTTCTTCCGCAAAAAAAGAGTTCTTAAAAGTATGTAAAGAGGTTACTTCCTTCGATCCCTCACGGTTATTTTGATGTGTGAACTTTCACCAAAAAAACACGTTACAGAGTGTTGCTCGCGCACCAACATTATCTACCCTATGAGCATTTTAAAGAAACTGTAACATACTGAAAATGAAGCGCCTATAGTGCAACCAGATATTTACCTCTTATAAAAAAAAATATTAAAAGCTGAAAGACCAATCTGAAAACGTAAACCTGGATTGGCTGCATGAGAAATTTCATCAATGTGTATGTGAAGTCTGTTTAAATCTTATAAAGGAAATGTTCCTTTAAACAGACGTCAGAAGGTAAAGCTTTGCCGTTATAGAAACATCATTAAAAAACTCTTCCTCAATCATCTAAATATCTGAAAAATAAAAAGAAGTTACTACAGAGGACAGGGATGTTAATTTCCTGCCATTAGTCTTTCTCCACTTATAGCTCCACTCGCATAAACTTAGTGGATGTCCCCATGATGAAGGGGAAGGTTTGCGAGTACTTCCAATATAATGAGTATATGCAGCAGAATAGCAAGTATCATAATTTAAATACCAGCATTCTAAGTACAGACTTCAATTCTCCCAGATTCATTGCATCACAACCTCATATGCGCGCAAGTTATGTCCCGCACACTCATGCAAGAATCCCACAATCACACATTCTATTCATCATTCACAACGCCCAATAATGCACAGATATTACAGCCCACATGCATCTCGCCACATCTACACCTCTAATTCAAACATTCTCAAAAATATTTGAACACGAAATCATTATTCTTTTCAGGGCAACTTCATACCTCAGAGTTATATGATCCAAAGTAGATCAGATAACCCAATTACGAAGAAGGAATGCCACAGGATATATAAAATTCAGCACGATTAACATCATGAGGAAAACGGCCCTCTGTCAGTACCAGGCATAGCCCATACAAATTTGATATGCATCCTAAAAGACTTCATCGTACATTGTTTACCCACTAACGTGATTCCCGGATATGCCGAGATTGCAATAGCTTAATGAAATAAACGAAGTGAAAAATTGAAGATATAGATTTAAAAGTAATACGACGAAGCTTACCTATTAGAGTGCCTCCGTTTCAAATCAGACATAGCTCTTATATAATCATCGTATAAAAGATCAATGTAATTCTGTGATCATAGAATGCAGCGAGCATGGATTCCCATCATTCTTAAATGATCCAAATAATTGTGGAATTTCAGATAGCTCACTACTCACATGGGACTGAAGGAAAGTCTTCGTTAAAAGGTTGGAAGAGCAAGATCAAAACAACGAGAACTTTTCAGCTATCAATTTTCCACGAACTTTAATCCTAAATACACGTAACAATTAGCAGACTTGAGATAACTATCCCAAAAGCATGCAAAAACACTGTTCAAGTCCCTCACGGTGACTTCCATTACGCTCCAGAGCAAATTAAGCGTCGTTTACCCAGAGAAGAATAGAAAAAAAACAACCTTATCAATCAAAAAGTAGTATGATAATTGAGTATTATCAGTCATTTATATATATATATATATATTATAATATAATATATTAAATTATCAATTTATCATAATATATATATATATATATATTATTATATATATATTATAATATATATCGCATTTTTTATGCGATTATTTAGCTAATGTAATGATTTGTGTATCAAATAAATATGTTACTTTTAGACCTGTTTTCTTTAATCTTCTTGACCTTTATGTCACTTTTTGTGTATATATTATATATATATATATATTATAATATATTATAATATTATATAATATATATAATATATTATATATATATATAATTATATATATATATATAATATATATATTATATATATATATATTTTATTTATATATATTATAATAATATTAATATAACTATATATGATATTATATACTATAATAATATATATATATATATGATATATAATTAATTATATATATATATATCATATATAGTACTTATATATATAATATTAATTATTATAGCGCTACATTTGTGTGACAGTATCAGCACATGGAGGCGAAGGGAAGCTCGGTTGATAAGTATATACTCTCAATTCTGAGGGAAAACCAATCAGTTTTTGGTGGTTTCACTAGGATTTGCTTTCAAAGATTCCCTAAATATGAGAAAAAAGATATTAAAAAAAATATTAGAGGGCGAAAAAAAGCATTTACTCTTACATAACAACTGCTAGAAAAAAAATTTCCTACGCGGAAAAACATATTTCTCCGCAGCTCGATAGTGTATGGTAGACGTATTGAAATGATTTAAATATAGATCTTATAATGCAAAAGGAATTCCAATAATTCTTTAGCTAATTGACGTACTACTTCTACGATAACTTTATGGTAAAAAACGATTAAAAAGTAAAAGAATCTCCAGCTACAGTTGCCGCCTGCAGTACTGAAAATATAGACAGGCTCGAACGTAAGGCGTCCTAAAAACATCATGAGACAGATCAGGAAGTATGAAAATTCAAGGTCGAGGAGCTTCAGAGCTGACTGGGAGTATTGTATAAGGCCGCATTACAATACCATTTTGCCGCTAAATACAAAGCGCTATAGTTCGAAAGAGTCCAGCGAGAACGTACTTTAATAAAAAAACGCATGCATAGTTATTTTACTAAACATGAACTTTTACATATATTCAGGATATGAACTGGACAGATCTAGACTTATTCTTAAACATGATCTGTACCATAGCAAGAAACTATAAGACAACTCCGTTTAGTAAAAATGTCAAAAACTAAGAGCCATCGAATCACTTCTTTGTATGAGAAAAGAAAACAAAAAAAAATAAATTTCAGAGGAATAAAGGTAAAACGAGTTATGTAAGAGTATCTTCGAACAGCTAAGAATAGTATTCAAAAGGGATATGGAAGCCGCATGGACACGAGAATAGTTTTAAAAGTTCTGCACAATATCCAGCACATTTACTACTATTCTTCGCTTATCGATGCAAAAACAGTTGAAAATTAATATTATTCTAGGAGGACTTTATGAAATACTGGTTTCTATGAAAGCATACAAAGGAGGATTTCATTTTTATATAAACAGAAATGACATCAAAAATGAAGCGTTCAAACGTCCTGTTTTAATCACTACGGTAATATAAATGAAAAATTATTTAGCAACGAGATATGAGTAAGGTCAAGGAGGATAAAATAAAAAAGCAATTGCTACTAGTTGAAATGAGGTGGATTGAAATCCCCTCCGGAGATTTAACACCTTATATGACAAAGAGCTGATAATTATAGCTAATTATTACTAATACTTATTATAATGCATGCGAGAGGATGTGTAAGTTACACTTTCTATTTAATGTATATCGCGTTCCTCTTAAGGATCCAATGGCTCAAGATTTACATCATTCACCACAGATTATTATTATTAAATACTCTCGATTGATATAACTGTACGTTAAATTGAAAATCCTATTTACAACTTGAAAAGAGAGGCTGTTATAACAGATACGTAGGATTTATGTAAATGATATTGAAGATACAGACATAGAAAATTTTCTTACCTAATCTTTTTCTGGGCCATTGGTGGTAATGGTTCATTTTCAGCAGAAGTAGCTTTTAGCATGTATGGTTATGAAAAAATAATAATATTTACAAAGTGAAAGGATTAAACTCACAGGTTGAATCCTGCAATCAGGAGTCATACGAATGAGCTTCATACAGAATATCTGCTCGTGAAGGGACATACTATTTTTTTTAAATGCTCGTACATTCGGTACCTTTGCTATTTAGTTATAGTTTAATTAAATTTATCAAATCTCAAAATTGATAAGAGTAATGTATGGTTAAGCGCAACACTTATTCTATAAAACCTGGTATACAAACTGAATGACGTTAATAACTAAAACAAGAAAGATACGTATTTAATGAAGAACATAAGCTTAAATATTAATACTGTCTAGTATCAAAAAAGTGAGCGCGCATCAATACCTGCGAGACTCGATGTATATTTTCTGCGTGAGAGATGCACGATACTCCACAACTTACTGTTACATTGAATTTCTTTAAAAACAAAAACGTAAAAGGCATATACCGAGTAAACGTGCATAACTTGACAGTAGGCTGTGAAAATTATGAATATACTTCTACCTATGAATTACCTTCTCTATCAGATTGTTTGCGAGAGGCTAAGTTTATTATCTATATGCTAGTGCTCAGATAATAACCCCATATGAATCGCTTCATTATATATAATTATATATATATTGAGAAACAAAACTATCAGAAGTTAATAACAGTAGAATATCCCGCATATTAATCATAGCTAATTATACATAATGTATACACCCCTCAGTAAGTTGAATTTCGATCAAACCACCCAGTATGTGACTAATTATGTACTATCATTATTACAGATATAATTTTAGATCACATCTAATGATTGTTAGGTAATTATCAATCTAAAAAGTATTCCTTCTTAAATTCAAGAGTAGCTAAATTTTCCCATAAAGATAGATGATAAATAGTCTATTAAGTATAACATATTTACTACCAATAATATAATGTTTACCCATTATCTATTCACTTATACTGAAATTAAAGATTCAATAAATATTGGACTATGATTGCGCCTGCTATTATAATAAGCATATTATATTTTAGAACGGACTAATATATTCCACTTCCCTACACTTTATACAATTAATACGCGGTCATCTTGTATGATGTAGAAGCTATCATCATTACTGTAAGTATCATAAACAGCATATCTAACTTAATTATAGATATATACAGCCACATATAAATACCGAGAAATAAGTATATATATATAGAAGGTGTGTTAATGATTAGCAGTTCTATGATTTATTTTACTTCAAGTTAACCATTTAACTTCACAGCTTAGCCAAATGATAGCATTTTATAAAGAAGAGAATGACTCACTGTAATAAATGGGACGAAGCGAAAGTAGGGCATATTCAGTAGAGGTTTCATAAGTAAATGTACATGATAGGGGTTAATTAGTGTCTGAGTGTGATAATTTTTTGCCAATAGTTCTAATTGAATGATTGAGAATAATATATAAGATAAGTGGTCTAAAGGCCTTACTAACCAGGGGAGAGTGATGGAGGGATAAGAATATAAGTAAAATAAAGCTACATATTAAGAAATACAGGTATACATCTATTCTAAAGTATAATTGCGGGCATGATATACTATATTATGAATACCTTAGAGCTATCATTATAGAATAATAAATGATATACGTTATTGCCTATATACTATATATATATATATATATAATATAACGTTCATGTTTCAGATGAGATAGTTGCAGATGACTCGTTATTAGACGTAAAATTTATTAAAGACATGTAAATATGATTACAGGTCTCATCATGTAATATAGTGCGATGGGACACACGAAGCCATGCTTCGATTAAATTGTCATACAGAAAGCTACTAAAGACCGCGAAAAACCTTATCTCAGCATATAAAATGTAGTGCAATAGCTTACACTAATTACTACACATTCAACTTTTTTATACGAGTGTTGGCTCATTACTGTTTATGATAGGGTAATGTAGTTATTCGAATGATAAATTGTTCATTAATCACTGAACCCAGGAATCGCCCACACATACAGACTGCATTACCTTCTACCTTCTAAGTCCTGATTGTGTGTGTGTGAGCTGTAGTGGGGTGGTGACATAGTTGTATAGTGATTCGTTGTGCCGTTCGTCCAATGACAAGACGCGCGCCCACACACACACACCCCACCGAAATTTACCTGAACCATGATTTCACTGTTTTCTGTCCGGTAACGCTTTCATTCCTAGCAAACATACATATGCGTAGAAGAAACATCACATGTTTTCACAATCCCTTCTTCAGCGACAACATACAAATATCGCACCCAAACACAACATAATGCCGCCATATGCTTCATTACAACTTGGTTTAGTGTTCATCTCTCCAGAGGTATCACTTGTTATTGTTTGGACTACGATCAATACCTACATTCCATTGTCATAGAAGAATGTTATAAACTTTTCTAACAGTTATTACCTTATCAAAACACTAAAAAAACATCGCTAAGGTGACTCCCGAATTATAAATACCTGGATGTTTAGAATATGAATTCTTGCAGTTGCTTCCGCACTTAAAGATTATCACAGGCGACTATAAAAACTATGGTAAGCGGATAGAGAAACAGACAAAAAGATAAAAAGAGCATACGAATTTTGCATAGAGTTATAACCATGTTCACGCAGCTTTGATAAGAGATACCTTGATTAAAACTTAAAACTATTCCGCTATAATACTTGAACCTCCACTAACGAGGGAAGTAGATCGCGAAGAAAATTTTGAATGAATTATTCAGTCGTGCCAAATTCTAATACTTTCATCGCACTAATTTCCACCGACAAAAATTGCTCTCATAGTTAGCTAGCAATTTGTAGCATCAAGATTACTAAATCAGAACCTCTCGCCCGAAACATCGCGTAAGCGTGTTTATTATGAAAAATATTAATTTCATAAAGCTCAATCTCATATCTAGGTGTACTAAAGGCTGTATTAACATATAAATGTGGTTACGATAGATGTTCACAATTAAATAGCGATAACTAGAAGCTGTTACAACAAATAACTAAGTGTGATTAATTAATTAAAAATCCTCAGATGGCCTCCAAAGATCATTAAGATAAATCTGAAATATATGATTTTCTGTTATACTTGTTGTGACATTTTTAGGCTACGTGATCAAAACGACACATTATGAGTGATATTAGAGGAACCTTAATATTTATATCTAATGTATCTTTCTTCTCGTAAACATAATGGATAGGAAGAAACTACATACTTTAACTAACCCATAGCTGACCTGGATTCAGCTATTTAGCTTGACATATGACCTTCCACTCAAAGATTAATGAATCCTTTTTAGATACCCGTTTCTAAAACAATCTAAGTCTTTTCCTTCTATATAAAATAGGCCCACATCTTTGAGTTCACTTACAAAAAATAGAAAAAGGGTGACAAACTTAAAGAATATTAAAGCTTTCACATTCTTTGGTGCTTAACGCGCATTTGATGATCAGCAGCTTATCACAACCAAAGGAAAGTCAGCTGTGTTTTTTACTCACTGGAGACAGTAGTAAAATAACCTTGTCGGCGACAGTACCAGGAAATTCACAGGGTCATTCATTTTAGTGGCAGATATAAGAACAAACAACCAGAATATGACAACTAGAGTTATAGTAAACCCGCAATCGTGTTAGGCGTCACATATTATAGAAAATGAATTGTAACAATAGTAGATATCAGAAATCCCTATAATTAGGGAAGGGACAGTTTATATATAAATGTCGTTAAACGTTGAGAATATTATTGATTATTTAGACTAACCCTGAAGTAAGAACACTCCCACCCCCCCCCTCCTCCCCCCCCCTCCCCCCCCCCCACCCCGCTCACCCGCCCCTCCCCCCCCCCCCCCCCCCCCATACTTTACGATAGTGAAAAAAAAAAAAATTAAAAAAAATAAAGCTTTTTTGATATTTCAATGTGAAGGAGAATTTATGAAATAAAGTGCCGCCTAAGCATTCGTGAACGGAAGAAGTATACGCACACGAAAAGTTTACAAAATTACTATAACTGAAAAACCGGCTAGATCTTATAGGGCCTGTTTAGGAAGAGACATGAATGCCAAGGCTTACCTTATAGACATCATAAAGAAAACGCTGGATCTAAAACATAGTACGTTGTACTAGCCTGATTAACCTACAAGATCAAACAACCTCTAGCACTACGTTATAAAATTAAAATTGCCCTTAGCATGCCGTCCTAAAAGTCATCTTATATTCAACAGAGTTCCACATAATATGATAGTAATCTATAGAACGTACCATTCTACGAGACCTTGGGCAGATTATTATAGATCATAACAAATAATAGTTAGTATCAACAATACCAGCGAGAGTGAGTATTAATACACACTCCAATTAGGTAAACTATCATCGATACAATTTGTTATTCCCGCTCAGTTTTCCTTAAACATCGACTTAATTATCAGTACTGCTCTATACTAAATCTGTTATTATTATCATTGTTTGAAAATATTGCATAATGACCGTGACTGAAATCACGGTAGCTATTAAAATCTATGATAACCTGAATATATACGTCAAGTAAGAATTAGACCTAAATATTTCTAATATTTTGCCTAATGATCTCACAGTCTCGACTAATGATTTTACAGCTAATATGTAACCTTTATATATATAATATATATAACATTATCAATTATATCATATTAGTAATAAAACTATCTTTATGACAAATATCGACTAGTCACATTATCTATAAGCGACTAAAAGAGCTGCTCTCTTCTTTATGCATATATTCAACCGCTCTCACATATCAACTATTACATACTACTATCATATGCTAGTACGTCTCACATATTAGATACATATTCTCCTATATCAATAACTTCATTTGAGATATTGACTCAACAGAAGTATATAACTCGCAAACGTTTTATAATATATCGCTTTAGATAAATTAAATCTATAGACATAGATAATGATAATCTCCATTAAAACCTCTAATAAGATTGATAAATTCCAAATCTTCATTGAACATATGAATTGTAACACAAGACTATATGGACACGAACAACTACAAGAAATAAACTAAGTTATAACCTTGGCCAGATTTAAGCTGGGTGCGCTGAGGCCGCAAATCCACTGGCGCAAGTTCTCGAAAACCCCGTGAATCAAGAGAGATCCAATTTGTTGAAAATCACGTCAGCTTTCAATATTGGAGTAAATATATATATATAGTATATATAGATATATATATAGTATATATATATATATAGTTATTATATATATAAATATATAATATACTTAATAATAATATCATATCTATAGCTATATAAATACGAAACGCCATTAACTACTAAATTATAACCGCAATTATATAATATTATAAATAAATTAACACTGTTTATTGTAAAAAGAAGCAATATCATGTACGTATATAAAACGTTATATAATACTATTATATGTAATATGGTTAGTAAGAAAAATAGTTCTTTAAGCATTACTATTTTTCTGATTTTATATGAATTTATAAATAAATTTTTTTAATAATATTTTGAAATCTAGAAAAGTTATTATTTAATAAAGTTTTTGATCCTACACCCCTATTCGCTCTGCTTTCTTAACAAATTATGATATTTTATTCGTCAGAATACTAATATATACAAAGTTTTGTGGCCTTAGGCATATTAATTATGACGACCATCATTCAGAAAGCGACTTAGACGAAAGCAATTGTTATTTGTGGAAATAAGAGTTATTTGTATGTTTTACGAGCGATAGCATTTTTTACGCCTGGTAAAATTAGTACCTCATTTGGTTGTCTGTCCCTATAACAAATCCGGCATGAGGAAGTGTCCAACACGTCACATGAACATAGATAATGCATATCAGATAATACTGACCATAATTCATTGATACCTAATAATTATCCACTTCTGGCAAAGTAAGTCTTCTATATAGTCACCACTCACCACTAAGTACCTTCTGCACTCATAATACCAAATGAGAAAAAGGGGTTAACTAATTTAAAGCTTGCTTGTATTTTTTGTATCTTAATATACTGCTATAAATTTAAATATTAATTAATATAAATAACATAACATATAAATAAATTTTCGATATCTTCATATAAACTTTAAGTTTAATCTGAGAGTTAAATGACAAGAGTAACACTAAATCACTATCTCAAATAGGTAAGAAAACTCAGTAGGCTCTCCAATTAACTTCTAGTCCATGAATAGATGAACCCTCTATAAAACCACATCTTAATTTATTATTATATATTTAATTGTGAGTGTTTCGGATTATTTTTTATATTGATTTAATATTTATTTATTCTATTATTTCATTATTATATTTATTATGCTTTTAGTTTATAATATATTTTGATATAACATGTAGTGTCGAACATCACTATTCGCTCTTCCACACGTGAAAAATTAAATAATAAAAATCGCATATCATATGAAGGATAATGGGTCATTTTAAAACTAACATAATTGTATCGACCCGCAAAAATAATTTATCAATTAATTGGATTACATTCCTGTAGCAATTAGTTAAACTATTACAAAATAATAAACATAGTTTTTAATTGGCTCCTTCTTTATCTTATGATATGTAGTAATAGATTCATTTTATAACAGCCATTACTAGATAACTCTAAGGGTTAGTCTCTATAATTACGCAGCTAACCATATTGTTAGAACACTCGAGCACCTGTCGTAAATATATTAATAGATGAGTCTTATGTGCTATCATTATAAATCAGTTTGTGTCAACTCCTCCACTTAACATTTACCCGTAGTACTTAATCTATGGATGAAATTTATAAATACTTAGATTATTAATACTATATATTATATATTATATATATAATATATATAAGTGAATTAATATTATAAGATATTATTAATATATATATTTAATTAATATAACAATATTAATATTATATATATATAATATATATATATATATATATATATAATATATACTATATTAATATTAATTATAATATTAATATATTTAATATATATACTACTATATATATATAATATATACCGTATATTATATTATAATATATATTGTAAATATAGAATCAATAATTATTTATATGTAATATATAGTAATATCAATATCTATATTTAATTATATATAAACTATTATATATATTATTAATTATACTACATATATTATATTAATAATCATTTTATTATTTATACAAAAGTATCTGAATCATATTATATAGATATACTTAGTCATATATACTATTGCTACTCTATTATAGCTCACCGTCATTATAAGTATATGATATTTATATTACATATACGTCATATACATATACTATGAACTACATGGTCCAGTATATCTAGTCGATGTGACCTCATGACATCCGCACTCCGCTGATCCGCATTGCGGAACTATCGCCAAGAGCCGAGAATTGCAGAATCCCGCCGATCCGCATTCCTTCAGCTTTATAACGGCACAATTCCATGCATCTCCCGGGCATGCTTTCTCGTCTTAATAAAGATCCGATTGCATGTTGTAACGGCAATGTTTACGTGCGGTAGCACAAGTGATTAAAGTCATAATAATATAATTTTGTCGAATCTCATTGTTCATACTATATACGTGCGAAGGCCGCGCTGGAGTTAATGCGCGGAATAATTGAATTTCTGTAATTTCATTAATCTTTAGTCGCTGTAGGTATCAATATATATTAGTTGCACGTCATTAGCATGGTCATGTGAGACTAATATGTACCTATCTAGGCTCAGGTTTATTTATGCTTATATATCTATAAGCGTTATATTATCCACTATTTGCGAGACGCGTGAGACTCTTATGAAAACGTATTGCGCTATATCATCACTGCCAATATCAAAT
Organism: Trachelipus rathkii; assembly: GCA_015478945.1. Classification (NCBI taxonomy): domain Eukaryota; kingdom Metazoa; phylum Arthropoda; class Malacostraca; order Isopoda; family Trachelipodidae; genus Trachelipus; species Trachelipus rathkii. Next base: position 37,050 of record JABUQX010111901.1, on the reverse strand, counting down.
CGGTATAGCTATTAATACTCTTTATATATATAGATATATATCTCCTCATATTAAGTCGTGCTATTAATTATAAGTGTGATAGTAGAAAAAGTCACTATACTATTCAATCAGTAACGTAGGGATATAGACACTTATATATACATATACCTAATATGTGTATATATATCGCTTTATTGTTTTGATTATATTTATCAATAACAATACGTAATCGTACTGGTTATACATTACCTATAGTATATTACCCTTGATGTATTAATAGACTAACCGAATTATTTAGCTGTAGTCATATTACTATTCATGGCACTTCAAGTCATACAGAAGCCTCTTAAGAATATAAAGTACTATTAGCGGTAGTAAAAAATTGCACTCAGTTACAGCACTATATATGATATATAGGTGGATACACTAAATTTCTATATATTATTGGTGACCCACCTGTAGTACTACTAGACTATATAATCAAGCTAAGCGTGTACGTGAAGCGAAGACAACCTGATAGCGGAGAGCTAAGTGAAGTCGATGAGAGCAAAAGGCAGCCTCAAGGTTGGACCTTACGAATATGCTGTGCAGAAGCCAAAGAAAGGAAACTGCTATTTTACTCAAATACATTTGAAATCTGGAGCTCGTTTTGGTGGATGAACTAGAACTTCCGAAAGACAGCATTTAAAAAGCGAACGGAGTTCGTTTACAATTGCCCGCCATTTATGCGTACGTACACATTGTAGAGGAACGATACAGCTGGAGTAGAGCTCGGTAATACTCATTAGACAATAAGAAAAGGCATACTCAGAAATGGTAAAGCCCGCAGTAGGACAAAAAATAACCGAATAAACACCAGTGCCTGTGAGTAGGAAGACTACATGTTATGCCAGTCTTTACGTGGTACTGTTCGTGAGAATGTAGTCGGGTGGAAAAGATAAGTCCGGCTATTCAAAATTAAGTAAGGTAAGGGCATGGACGACGTTGTGAAGAAAGAAGAGGAGCGAGGAGAATAACATGGCTGACGAAACGGTTACTTCAGATGCCAAGTCAACATCGAACTCAAAAAACAAAATACTCGCTTAGGCAGGATGAAAAAAGCCACATTCTTCAAAATAGGATCAGAGCACAATGACAAGCCGAAGAAAGATCATAATAACGGCGATAGGAGATTTGAGGTCAACGATATGAAAACAAGTATGCAAAAGATAGCACTATGTCATTTCTCAAACATATATTCTTGTGCATCGCGCCGGGCGCGAAATAAGACCCCACTCGGAAGTATATTGCACAACATCCTTCATGTTGAGGATGGATTAGGGAAATATAAGGTTATGTAGAGCTTGCGAGACTATGAGAGGTAGTAAGGAGAAGGAGGCTGAAAAATGCTCGCATTGCTAACAGCGAATTTGCTAACAGAGGTCCGTTGTGTAGGCGATGAACGAGTGAGTAGAGTGCCGGCAGGTTTAGCACGAGAATGGAGGAATTGGAAGGCCAAAAATAGATTAAGAGTTCCCCATTTATAAAGTTAACAAGGGGGACAGCAGATGGACGTAATCTTGTAAGAATCTCTTAATGCCGCGATATACACTAATGGATCACGTTCACGGAAGAAGCGCCATAATACATATATAAGTGAACAATGCAAATACTTAGAGAGCAGAAAATTTAAGAAGACAAAATTAGCAAGCCACAGATTGAGTTGTTGTAAAGAGCAGTGTGCAAATGTTCCTAACAGAGCTGGGAGGCGAATTCCGATAAGCGGTTAGAAGTAGCCTAACTGACACTTTAAAGTTTGCTTTTTTGAAAGAATTATTGAAACAGGAGAGCAGAAGACTATGGGAGAGAGAACGTGACAATGAGGAGCAGATGAGGCATGATCTTATATCGCCACCTTCAAGATAGACTTAGAAGAAAGCATAGGTGATGTATTCTGCTACCCAGAGAGAGAAAGCTGAGGAGTCCGAGAGAGTATCCGAGAGAAGAGAGAGGGATTATGAAAGGGGTGAGTGTTTGGAGGGCAGAGTGATGTAAAAAGGCATGATAAGATAATATTCGAATGTACGAGTACCTGAGAATAACGATTGAGAATGTGTGAGCTAAGGTGTAATATACAAGGAATATAGAGTAAACTAACGAGGAGGATGGTTGAGAGCGTAAAGAACTGGTGACCAGTCAGGTGACTAAGTAGACTCATGCGGATGGAGAGAGAGAAATTGTATCAAGATATAAGTGTATAAAGAAGGGTAGATGAAACGTACTGAAAAATAGAAGAGGTGTGAGGGAGTGAAAGATTAAAATATTTGCAAGTAGAGAGAAGTAAGGTGTTTATTTGGTATACTGGTCGCCTACGATACTATGATGAGCAGTGGCGAAAGGAGACTATAGCGTATTTGTGTAACGACAGTCGATTAAAGATGGTGTAAGAGAAAGAGAGGATTATATAGTTTGTGAGGATTAGAAGAGATTGGACGGATACCTAAGATCATAAGAGACCTAGAGTAGATACAGGGAGATGATGATCTGTGGCGATGGATTGGAAGGAGATGGAGAGAGAGATGAGAGAGAAGAGAGGTAAAGGAAAGAAGGAATATAGAGAGATAAATAGAGTAAATAAAAACGGTAACATTAATGAAGGAAAGAAGATGAATATAAAAAAATTATATTGCAAAAGCATTCTCAGAGAAATCCATGTTGTGAGTTAGATAAAAGGGAGAAACTCTATTGAGGATTAATATTTCATGTACATAGGACTAATGAACGTGAGAATAGAAAGATAGAAAGAGACAAAATAAAAGAGAGATAAAATTTGAAAAGAACTTAAATAGAAGGACACACTTGAAAAAGAAAACAAAAATGGCAATTGCTAGACGAAGTACTGTTACTGATTAGAATAATAAGATACAATACTATAAAGTGTTTGTCGTCGATATACCTGCTAGTGTTAGAACTAGGGTGTCGCGGTACCACTGCTAGCAGAGTGAATCAAAAATTATCCTTGGCATTTATTTCTTACGATGGACATTTTTTGCTACTTCTCCAACAATTTATCGAGTTTACTTGATTCAGGATTCATGCTTGATCCAGGCTCGGTAGAAAGTAGTTGAGAGGTAGAGACATGGAAGGTCATGGATCAATAATATTATTACGAGCATAAAAATAGCTTGCTATGTGTGTTAAATATTCATTGATAAGTGTTGAATTAGTGTGGATATAAGAAAAAAATTATATTCAAAAAAATGAGTTTAGATTATCGCACAAAAGATGAGCAGGACTATGCAAATACATTTTATGCGGTGTATGTATTAAGATATTGTAGTTTCCAGTTCTCAGGGTGTGAAGATGAATTGTATAATAATATATAATAAGTCAAGCCATAGAACCTGTTGGAGCCTTTAAAAAATTATAAAGCTAAATGTAAGCTTATAAGTTTTAGAGAGGATTATATGGATTATTGTCTCGATATTGTGCCATTTGGTCTCTTGTGATATTGCAAGTGAATTGTAGAAGTTTCCTCGAAGTGTTCTTCTGTCTCAATGTCTACCATAATGTACTTCTAGTAAACTTGTTATTATAGCCCGGATAAAGCGTTAGTAGTTTTTAGGTTATAGAGCAGATTAAGTAAATGTACATTAGATATAAATTAATTTTAGTGAAGCACTTGGAGATCTGCAGAAGGGCTGTGTTTGAGGGAGGTGTGCCTCAAAAAGATTTTAGAGGTTCAATATCGAGATCAATGGAAGGAAGGTTGTAATCGAATTTTCTTTAGTGATAAGAGTCATTGAGTTCAAGTCTGCGGATATAACTTCATTTATTCTTATAAACGTCTTTTTGCGTCAAAATAAAGCGTATCTATCCAAGAGTTTCCCCGTCCAGTAGTTTGTCCGTCAAAGTTATAGGGTTAAAGCTCGGTCTACTCTGTATTGTGTGTATAAGCTAGCCCTAGTCGGCGCCATATGTCGAGATCGCTGGTAAAGAGCAGAATATACCCCATCTGGAAGAGATAAACTATATATGAACAAAGACATAGGTACAAGAGAGCAAATATACGAGGGATGTTGATTGCGCTACATTGTGAACATCGAGTATTCCTATGTAAGGACTTTCAATTCATTAACGGCCTCCCATGCATCACTTGTGGAAACGACTTATTTCAAAAAAAAAAAAAAAAAAAAACATCTTACAAATCTCTCCACGAAGACCACCATCCGATCTCTGACAGTTTGACTGTCATCCGTGAACATCACTCTGCTGCAGAACTCTGGAATCTTCAGTAATTCTCTAAAAAAAAGTTACTCTTCTGTAAATTCAATTCTCTTTCATTCTTCACGCATGGACGGTGTTATCAGACACCTTAAGCAGAATTATTTTTTCCTTAGATAATATCTTATGAAGAATGACTCTGGCAAAAGCACCTTTTTCATTTCAGGAGTGGAGTTAGAGCGGAGATCATATCGTACATTGGGGTATGCTTCTACTAGTTGAGCTATAGATCTAACATTTACATGACTTAGATTTCTTAGAGTAAAAAGAGAAAAACATTTAGTCTTTCTTTTCTCGGCTTCATTCGTAGTAGGCCAATGATTCTTTTTAAACAAGTCATCTTCCTCAGATATTTGCACCAGCACTGATGAAACGATTTGCTGAAAGAATGTATACAGCAGTGTTTTAATTAATTTAATAGTGTATAATTACCCCAGGTATTATATATAATGCTAAACTATATAATAATTAAAATAGGATTATGTTGTATATTATATAAGCAGGTATGACCTAAGTTGTAATAATTTGAAGATATATTATTTAGGATAGTCAGGGACATAAGTGATGGTAATCTCGACGTGATCAATTAGTACGATAGCCTTAGGTTAGGTGATTTAATGAGACAGTTATATGGATATATAAATTAGTTGATATAAATATTACCCAATAATAGCAATAGTATATAAAGACAGTTCGAAAGGCAGAAACAAATTGATGGTTATAGGGTAACCAACCTTTGATACATTATATATACTATTATATATATGTATATACGCATTATTTATGTGCAAAATCTATACTACTGTATCTATTATATACTATATACTATACTTGATTATGCCGTCATATACATAATATTGATGTAGTATATCTGTGCAAATTAGTTGCAGAGCATGCATGGCGATAATCTGTATTAGCGTATCTGAAGTGGACTGAAGTTGACGCTCAAGCGAGGGATATCTAGACATTTTGTAAATATGAAACTATCGAAGAAGATCGTAGCCTAGATATATTAAGTGATAGGGTATAGTGAGACCGAGTGTACTACAATTACTAATAAGGTGAAACAGTACGCAGAAAGGAATAATGAGGCGATACACCATAAATTTATAAACATTAATTACTCTTATATTATGTAGTATAAGACACAGTATATTAAATAGGAGGATTTAGCACGTTAGCATAGTAATGGTAGTATAACCAATTACTGCATAGCTAAATAGGATTAGACTCTCATGTAATTATGACTAGCAGATAGGCAGATCTGTGTATAATGTACTAAGTATTAGTTACATATATATATCTACCTATGATACTATAAGTTGTAGTCAACGCCAATACTACACGGAATATGAATTAGAGGGATATCTCGTCATCAATGACTCATTAGTTATTCGGCTCTACCAATTGAGCCCGAGGTTTCGTCAAGTTATACCTGACCTAATTACTGGTTCGAAATGATCCGTATACGACTAACTCCTCATTATTATATATAGGAAATATGACGGATCAATCAAAATTGAGAAGCATGTATATGCCATAGATGAAGATGGTAATCAGTATTAGGCTCGGAGATTGAGTGGATGTGAGAGGTCGCACTAGGAGGGTAAATAACTTATCAAGGTCCCTAATAAGATATACTCGCGATAATTTAAATCATTAATTAAGGTAACCCTAATATAGTAAAATCACCAGAAAGAGATAAAGGTATGCTTAAGCCTACTATATAATATAATATAATAGGTATTCTAGAGTGGGTGAGCGTGCGTAATATAAGGTACGTACTTATATAGTATGCCATTATATTATATTAATTAATAACGTATATAATACATGTACCGGTGGGATATATCAATTTAAGCTTTAGAGTGAGGACATAGGCGTGATGTCTATGTATCTAGATTAGCCCGTGATTTCTATACCGTACTACTAGGATACCCCAATATATAAGGTATACCTTATAGTGATCTGTAGCCTAGCCTATAACCTATTACCTACCATTCATCTCTCCTGAACATATTATGTGCGAATGATCATAATGTACACTCATACTATAATATATAGTTAGGGTGCCATAAATATAGTAGATATGCAATCTGTTACACGGTATATATAATTACTCTATATGATATTATATATATAATATAAAAGATAATGTACTACAACCCATATGAGTATTTTTTTAATACAAATGTATGTTATTATATACTTATTAAAATTACGAGCATTGAAGTTTTTTCTAAAATATAAATTAGGCAAAAAGAAGTATATTACAAAATTAATTAGGACCATAAATTTATATACTTAGATTAGGAATATTATAGATATTATATATTATTATAATATATAATAATAATTAATTATAATATATTATTATTCATACTTCGCTTATTAAATTGAACATATGTAAGAAAATAATATAAGAAGATTTTACGTCAAAGAATATATATATATATAGATAATATATAATTTTAAATATATATATTATCTATTCATAGTATATATGATATAATAATAACTTCATATATTAAGTAATAATTATATATAATAATATATATTATAAGTAATCAATATAGTATATATAATTTAATATCTAATAACTTATATTGATATAACGTAATAATCACTAATTATTAAGTGTATATATTATTAGAAATGTGGGATAATGTACAGTATATAATAAATATAATTTTAATACTCAAAACTTCAAGCATAATGATAATATAATACATCGTCTATCCGCATATATAGTATTCTATTACTACTAAATTATATTCTATCTGTATAAGAATTCACGTGACATTTCCTAGCATACATAATTCTTCCGTTGTGCATTCCGTCTTTAAGAATCTACTCATCTATATACGTTACATGATATTCACGAAATCCTTGCATTACCAGGCATAATAGACTAGTTCATAATTATTTGACTTATTCCGTGAGTAATTGTAGAGATATATCATATAGGTTATAATGAATATAGATATATATATTAACTAATACTTACAACACTTTTATAAATAAATATATAATTATATCAATAATAATAAATAGAGAAGTATATATATTAATGACATATTAATATATATATATATAATAAATTAATTAATAGTTATATATGATATATACTATAGTCATATATATATTAATAGAATATATAGTTAATTATATAAATATATAGATTATAAGTATTAATAATTAATAATTAAGATTAATAATAGTTAATAATATATATATATTAATATATATAATAATAATAACAAGTATAATTATTAATATATATTAATAACATAATATTAATTATATATATATATTATAAATAGATATAATAATAATAGCTAATTTATTTGCCTATATATAGATAATGATAGATATTATATATTATATTTAATATATATTATAATATATCGATAATATATATATATATACATTATTGATATCACTTTATAGATAATATATATATTATCTAATATTTATATATATCATACTCTAACGAGGTACAACGGTGCTATGATTACTCAGCGTATACTTATCCTTAATCATGACTATGGTATATATGACTTATATCCCTATTTTTATTATAAAAGGTATATGTGACCTTCGAATAAGTAATTAATATGTTATTAAGAGCGTGATGATAGAAACTATTATGAAATCCTTATATGTATGTTAGGCCCCACATGTCGTTATCTTTATTCATCTGAGTGTCTTTCATTTCTGGCTATGCCGATACTGTAATGATTGCCTCCCAGCTATATTCCAATGTGGCCTTAGTCACGCATGAAAGTTGTGAGGCATTCAATAGATGATACATCACTACGCCAATATGATATCTGGTCATGGAATGAGTATTGGTTAAATATCTAAAATTGTGAGGATGTTTACAAAACAAAAGTGGCATCTTTAACTGACGCGCGGCAAATTACTGCTTAGCTTGCATAGTAGTCAAAGCCCTGACGAGAGGTAGTGCCATAAGCATTAGGCGGGTATGCCAGCAGCTTGTCCAGCCTGGGAAGAGAGGAGCGGTCATGAGTAATTCGCTACTCTGAAGTGCGAGCAGTTAGTGTTATGGAGGTTCTAAAGGAAATAATGGCTCTTTCCATCTTCTTATCTATCTAATCTATTTTCTCTTTAAAGCTATGAGAGAGAATTAGTAGAGGAAAAATATTAATATTAATATAATGTTGAGGTACTCTATGAATAGTTACGTATGTATTATATTAGAGTAGAGATAGTATTATATAGAGCGGAACCGAGATAAAACTGATGCGCGATAGCAGATGAAGATATTATATTACTGGAGATAGAAGTTGCAGAATTATGGTAGAATATAGATTTAGAGAATGTACGAGATTGGAGGATTATATGGATTCTTATATAGAGACAATGAAGTATTAGTAGGAGAGTAATATAGAGCAGCGCGTATTTAATAGATTAATCGAGAATAGAAAGTGAGAATATTGAAAGAGATAATATTAAGAGAGAGGGATGAAGACTATAGATATAGTATATATATAAAGTATATCTATTATGGTAGGTATAATAGCTCAAGAGACTATATAGTATACTGAGTCTTTATACGTTACAATGTCATATTAGATGTCTTTTCAATTTTAGATACAAACCATATTACCTGGTTTAAATGGAAATAATATTATAGCATGCGTTTAAAATGCAAATAACTCTTAAATTTACGCTTTAATAACACTTAATATAAGCATAAGAAAATCTTTAGACAGTATCTGTGCATGGGAACAGATTCATTATTCAAGATGGAAATAGTATTTTATAGCATGTATTTAAAATAGAAATAACTCTTAAATAGTACTTGTTAGTTTATACGTTAGTAACAGGCAATATGTGCATAAAAAACTTTTGACTGTAACTTTTCATGGGAACAGATTTATTCTTCAAGATAGAAATACTATTTTAAATCATGCCTTTAAAATCGAAATAGCTTAAATGACATGCCTAGCTTTATGCGTTAATAACAGATAATATACACTTATAAACTTTAGACTGTAACTGTGCATGGGAACAGATTCATTCTCCAAGATGGAAATATTTTATAGCATGCGTTTAAAATGGAAATAATTCTTAAATGGCATGTGCTGCTTTATGCGTTAATAACACGTAATATACGCATAAAAAACTTTTGACTCTAACTGTGAATGGGAACAAATTCATTCTTCAAGATAGAAAGGAAATGATATATCGTGCGTTTAAGATGGAAATAACACCTAAATGTAATGTGTTACTTTATGCGTTAATAACACGCACTATATGTATAAAAACTTTTGACTACAACTGTTCATGGGAACAGATTCATTCTTCAAGATAGAAATAAGATTTTATAATAATGCTAAATATCATTTTAACTTTTCTATAATTTTATCATAATTACAATATATTATACGTTATATATAATATTTAATAAGGTCTACTTATATATATTATACTATATATAAAATTTTATACTTCTATCATAATTATATTCTAATAATATAATATCATATATATATTATTTTTTATACTATATATTATACTATTAAATATACTATTATACGCAATTATGGTATCAATATGTGCTTACGTCCGTACTTATGAATGTTTGTTCACCATATTCAAAAACCAGAAAAGTTTTTAAAAAAAGCGCCTTATAAACTTCTATTAAAATACGATTTATTATAATCTTATGTGCATTTCTTTGTACATTATTAGTAAGTCATCCTACTTAGTCTTCTATGCTTTATTCTAATCATCTGCCATTATCATATTGGATATTAGGTTATTTATGCTCTAGTTTAGGAATTAAGCTCTTTTGTAAAGATATCAATTCATTATCAATATATATAAATACTATATATATATATATTATATATATGGAAAACCAATAAAAAGTAAGATTATTAAGACTCTATCTCCCAGAGACGTTTAGATGTAAGCCCCCCAACTTATTTCACGCTATTAAATAATATTTTTATTACGAGCGGGCACGCATCAGTCATTATTACATCTCTTACTATAAAATATAATAATATTTAATAAGGTTTTTTTCTATCAACTTTCAACAGTTTACGTCCATGACAATTAATATGTCAATAATACTATAATACCATTATTAATTAATTATATTATATTATATGAATATTATAGTTGTCTTTCTAGGTTACTAGGAATTGTTATTTCCTTGAATACTTACTCCTTAGAAGGCCTTAATGCGTCACTGAGGTATAGAATATTCTTTCATACATAACTTATGTAGCTATACATCGCTAATACTATATATAACCTGAATATAAATATATTGATTAATAAAGTATAACATAGGATATATATAAAAGACGGTTTACCGTAGCTTTCCAAAACCTATTTAACCTTATAATCCTCATATATATATATAATATATATATATATATTAATAATATTATACTGAATTAGGTCAGTAGGTGGTAGGAATATTATATTTATAATTATTATCATAAGATTGTTACCATAACCAGTATAATTAATATCAGGAAAATGCAAAATCGCGTTGCTCGTACATAAAAATTAACTACATTCACCCAGTTTCTATACCTTTCTTTATTTCAGATATTAATCTCTCATTCCTTAGCTATAGCAAATTCATTACAGCCATTTAACAACAAAAAGTCGTGTCGTAGTATATGGTAAATGCTAAACTACTGTACAGTCTAGATACAGTAATTTTAAAAATACTAAAGACAGTAGGTTTTTGCCTTCATAAATAAAATAATACCATAATAGAAATAGAATAAGAAATTCAATACTTCTTTACGTTTTTATATACCCATACGATATAATATTTACCCTTAACCCACGGCTTACCCACCTAATAAGAAGATTTGTCGAACTAGTATATAGTGATGTAATTTTCTTAAGTAGTATATGATCATCGGGTCCTACCTTTTAATAAATAAAGTGCCCCACCTGTTATTATTATAGATCATGATAAATATTAATATTATATTATAGCTTAATAATTCTTAATAATTATTTTCATAATAATTAAGAGGATATATTAATAGAACGTTATAATATCAGAATTCTAATTTGATCAAATATCGAATATTAATATTATATTTATGAATTTATTATTTCACTAATGCAATAAAATATATAATAAAAATCATATTAAATTAATAATATAAGTTAATATTATAATATTATCATATAATATATAAATAATTATATTTATAAAAATATTTAATATATACTATATAATTATTATTATTATATTATTATATAAATAAATATATATCTATAATATATATATATTTATATAATTATATTATTAATAAATTAATATATAATAGAATAATAATATATTAATATATATATATAATTATATAGCATTATAATATATAATATATATTAAATAAAAATATATTATATAATAATATTATAGAGATATATATATATATAATTTTATAATATAATAAAATATTTCAAAATATTAAATATATTAATATTATATTACTTAATATTATTATATATATAATATTATAGACATATCATCTTCCTTAATTTTAACTAACGGGGTAAAATACTACTAAATTATTCGTCATTTTTATTACCTATGCAATACAAAAATATTCTTTTTTATTTCTTTTTCATTACTTAAGATTAAAACGATAAATTACTAATTTTAAGATGTTTATCTATTATAGAAGAAGCTGAGCGATAAAAGTATTAACTTATTTCCTCCCTTCTAGGCTTTACTTAGCAACAATGAATAACGTTAGGTAAAAGTAAAACGCCAATAACTCAAAGCCATAATACTACGTTTTTAAAAGAAAATATGATTAAATAGATAATTAAATAAAAAAAAAAATAAAAATACGAGGAATTAGGAGATGAGGAATAGCAAGCGTTCTAATTTAATTACTCTGAATATTGCTTGGCACATGTTATTGAATAATTAAAAGTCATTTTTATCACTCTTTAAGTTATAATTCTTTACAGAAGAAATAGTTACTATATCACTAATTTCTAACCTAAAATATTTATCGTAAAATGCTGAAAAAGAAAATCTTGACTAATATCGAGATTCTTTGATTTTAAAAATTTACATATTTTTTCTTTCTTTAATAAATAATATCCATTTCATTTAGATAATCATGTCACGTCTCTTATCATAAGAGTCTGATAATATTTAAAAATTATATTAATCACTCTCGAATTATAATATTAATTAATATTATAAATATATACATATTATATATTAAAATATATTATTTAAATAATAATGCATGATAGACAGGTAGGTTCAGGTGTTTCAACTCATCCTCATGTAATATTTACTTTATGACGATCCTAAATATTTTTTGATTTCCCTATAAGTCCAATAATATAATAATTATAATATCATTAAATATAATTAATATATATATTTATAAATAAATTTTTCTTTATGCTTTAGTAGACATTTACTTGAGCAATATATAACACTGGCAAAGGAAATACGTTAATATTAGGATATATTAATCGAAGCGTTCTTCTTCAATTGATTTGTTTCTACTTCAGACAAGTTGACAAACTTTTTCTTGCTCGAAATGATCACAATTATATATGTGTATTTACCTATAAATTATTGTGTGATAAATAACCCACTTCAAATTTATTGATTTTCGCCCTGGATCAACCATCTATTATAACCTATACATGGATATTAGAATATATATAGTACCAGTTAACTTTAATATTGTTAGAGTTTCCTAAAGTTTGGCAGGTATGTATTGAGCTATATAAATTCGAGCTATACCTCTAAATAAAGGATAATTGGAATTAGGATATTAATAAAAATAATTACTAAAATATAAAGAGGGAGTCTATTGAAAGCGGTTATGGATGAGCAGTTCCAACTACTTTCTCAGATAAAATTATATTATCTATTTCCTCATTATACTACATTACTATATAATACTAAACTTTCTTTCTCATAAATGGCGATCCGTGGCTTATTCTCTGTCAGCAGCTAAGACCCCCAGGCCTAATCGAGTGGTAATAAAATAATAAATCTTAGCTATATATCATATTCTTATCTACACCGACATATTCATTCCAGAATTTCAGGGATATTATCGACCGAGTCAAAAGACTGGCTTTCATCAAAGGAAAGTCGCTAACCTCCTTGTTATCTCCGACTGACAAATTTTATCTTATACGAACTTTCTGTATAATGCTCCTTCACTCATCTTATCATGATCATTGTGGTATGCTATTCTCCCACATGAACAGGCTAATCCTTCGGGCCTCGCTCACTATATTTTATGTTTCAAAAACTAGACTCCCTCCCTCAGTTTGAAGCTCTCACCATGTCCAACATTCCAAAAAAGGAAGCCGCTTCTGAGTCTTCTAACGTAATCCGCCATGTAGCTCTCATGTATTCTATTCTAAGATTTAACCCTTCCTCACACTCACTTCTTAACAATTGGAACTCACCTCGATCGCCAGTAGGCTCTCGATGCACAAGTCTACGCATTATACATTTCCATGCAAATACCGATTTATGATTTTCCTCTTAGGAACTATGGGCAGACTTGTAGTGCGCTCGATATCCAAGCATTTGACCAGATATGCGCACCGTCCAATGCTCTCACACTTCCACTCTTTGGGTCCTCCTTACTCTTATGCTTACTTATAATCTGCTTCTTTTCCAATTAACGTCTCATATCGGCTGTTGTTGATGGGGCGGATCTTCTTCTTCTTATTCTGTCAATAGTGTATCCTCAGGTATCTGTCTTTACTCCTACTTTACTTACTTTCATTAATATTTCTCCCCTACTGCTAACCTAGTCCATCGTATCAGATTGACATGACCCTTCATTCCTTATAATCATATCAATTCTACTCCCACTTTTACTTCGGGAATTGCATGTATGAATATTTCCCGATATTTTATCTATAGAATTAGAAAAAATGTTTTATTTTAATTTTTAACTATATTTGTTCATATTGAACATTATTAAGAATTAGTCAAGACTCCGATATCGAGCTACCCCTACCACACGTACAGAGAAAACATCCCATAGTATCTTCACTGATCTCTTTCGAACTAGTGTTCTTAGTTACTTCTCTTACTATGTTATTTATAGAATACAAGATAATAAATAACTAATAATCTGTCTCCTAATATATATATATGAAGCAAATAAATATCTTGAGTAAAATACCTTACACTAACATACGAGTTTACTAAGTCAGCCACTCAAAGGTAACTAGTAGTAAATAGTTTTATAATGAACATGTGAACTTTCCTATATCCTTTTATTCATTGTTTTTCTGTTAAGAAGGTACTACACGCACCACCGGTCTCCAGCCCGCCATGCAGTCAAAGATGATGTAATACATCTACTCATTACTTAGGGCGGGTCAGTATGTTTGAGGTCTTAAGCCGACAAAGATATATAATAAGTTAGACAGTTGTCATCAACGGTTGCAATCAATGGACACTGGAAACTGTAGTCTATTAGAAAAATCCATATTTCGGCAAACACAAGATTGATTGTTTGGCTTTTCTTTTATCTCTTCTCTTTCAATTTATATCTCCTCCATTACTGCTACAGTGCTTCAAGAGAGGAACTAATTTCATCACATATTTCATGAGCAATACACATACTTCTAGGAACTATCTGCGTATCCCGCATGATAGCATAGCATCCTATGCGAAGGGATTTTGGAAACTGGTATTCTGAAAAACTGACAGTTGGAAGTAGTCTTTATACTTAATTCCTTCTCACGGTAGAGATAATACTATTAGATGCTTCTTACGATCTCTATACAGCACACCTACTAGTTTTATTGGAATATTATCTCTCTATACTTCTGTATAATTACTATCACGGTATTTTAAAATCTCACCATTACAAGTCTATGGCTTCTATGATAGTACCATATATATAGCGTAATTTTTGTCCGCTAGAGAGTGAATTTGAGATAAGACTACACCCCCTCCATAACTAAGCTCTTGACCCTTAAGTTTGATTGATATTACTCCTCTTTAATACAATAATCTTGATAATATGAGGTACGATAATATATATAAGTTGCAAATTATTACCTATTTCCTTAATCCCCCAATAATAAATTCAGATCCTCAAGAAATCGATATACTCTTTATTCAACATTGGAACCTCTAAAGAGTTTCTAATACGTGTAAACCACCTCAAATTTATATCACTCTTTATTCAAACTAAATTTATATAACTTAGCTTTGTTAATCACCAAACACAAATATCTACATATAAATATACTATACTATACACTCTACATAACTACTAACTATAATTCATAATTAGCATAATACTAATTCTATCTGTCTGTCCATTTCTCTTTGCCATGCTTTGATTTCTGCTAGTTCTCTATTCACTATTTCATTACTTTTGCTATGATCAACTGTTTTATGAATAGTAAATACAATAATTATTACCTATATCTTATCTTAATAAGATCCATATGTATTACTTAACTCCTCATATCAATAATATATATATTATATTCCTCTTGACTTAGTATATATTACGTGATATGAACCAAACGGAGACTGTACATACAATATCTTGATTTTCGTTCCCGATAGCGGATAGAAGGGTGACTCGTTGCTGACTATCTATCGAAAAATGCCTTCCAGCATGCATGAAGTGAGTGCATCTTTCCTTGGACTCAGAAAGTAAAGATAGATGAGTAGGCACCAAATGGGATGCGGGAGCGGATGTCTACTCATTTCGACGATTGAATCCTACACACGAATCGCCTTTCTAAACCGCAGAGATTGAGTAGACATTATTTTTATACTACCTTAACTTTATTGGTATTATATATATAAATAGAAGAATAGTCGTTATAAATTATTGTTATTAGTAGTAGTTGTAAGATATATATATTAGTAGTATATTAGTTTAGTCACGTTATAAAGGTAAAGTATATTCTACACCCTCCACTACATAATAAATTAGGCACTATGATGCAAATTCATAAAAGATCTAGACCATTTAAATATTAGCTAAAAGGTAATATATTATATATATAGTCATAATTATATTATAATATTAATATATTATATATAATATATTATATTAATATATATTAATATTAATATATAATATAAATATAATATTATAATATTATATATATCATATTATATATAGTATATATAATATATATATAATTATATATATTAATATAAAATATATTAATAAATATATCATACATATCATATCTGATTTTTATATTTGATCTATAATATGTTATATATATTTATAATATATGATGCGTGTGTGTCTGTGATATGTGATGTGTATGTCTATAATATGTGATGTGTGTGTCTAGATAGTGATATGTTCATCACTCGGTAAATTTCGCGATTAATTTGACCTGTTATTATATAATATTAAAATTCTTTTTAATTAATTATTTAATAATGTAATCTTTCATTCTTTATAATAATAGGTAATAATAAATAATAATATAATAATAATTAATATAATAGTAACTAATAATTAATACGTTATATTAAAATATATATTCAAAAATTTACTTAAATTATAATCTAATATATAAAATAAAATAATTA
This sequence comes from Trachelipus rathkii, assembly GCA_015478945.1. NCBI lineage: Eukaryota > Metazoa > Arthropoda > Malacostraca > Isopoda > Trachelipodidae > Trachelipus > Trachelipus rathkii. Next base: position 20,213 of record JABUQX010111901.1, on the reverse strand, counting down.
ATTACTAGTAATAACAAATATAATAATAAAGATATCACACGTAAGAAAGTATCAATAACTCTTTACGAGCTGCCCTTATAATATTGTAATAATATAGCAATATATATTATATATAGTTTATATTTTAAATATTTTTCTTATCTTTATCGATGTTATATGTCAATTTTTTGTTTCAATAAAAATTACCATTTATTTCCTGTATTACCTTTCAAGTTCATTGTTCTCTGGATATTTTCATATCACACTCATCTCCAACACTATCAATAAATACTTCAGAATCACACCGCTTTTATACACATCTTACGACTCCCATCCTTAGTATCCCGTTAGGAAGAAAAATGCAGAATCGTAGGATTGGTTCGATAGACGAAGATATAAGACGTGTAGTAGTTGCGGCCTAACTACACTTATTTTTCAGGGAATGCTAAGGGGCATGCTCGAAAGGCAGTACCATAAGCGCCCTGCTATCCTTCGGCAAATGTTCAATGAATGTATTGTATATGAAATGTAAGAGTATAAATGTTGCGGAATGGAGAGAGAGGATGTATTAGAAAGGGCAAATGATTGCTCCTGTACTGAAACAAAATAAAGAACGGTGAAACTGAGTGTGTGTGAATATGTGGTTTGTTTGCTGTGGAATAAGAATGAGAGGATAGAAGTGATTTGCATTTGATGGATGATTCTGTAGAGAGCTATGGATGATTGGTTGTGATAACTAGACAGTCTAAAAGATTTAAGTAAGTATTGAAAAGTCAAATTGTGTGGTTGACACATTATGGACCCATCTGAAGGTTTATGTGAAAAGAGTACGATTTTCTGGGATAATCTGAATGAATGTTTTGTGGGGGAAAGGAGATACAGTATCACTTTTGCAATATCTTGCCATTCAAGGATTTTTCTTTACAGTTGTCACCCCAAGGGCAGAGCCGTATTCAAGGAGGGGTGTATTACTCTCAAATTCCTCTCAGCGCAAATTCACGACTATGAGCACAACGCAAGGCTTTTATATAGGGGATTAAATCAGTAGGAAATACAGAATATGGAAGAGAATTCAACCAGAATAGAGTTTGGAAAAAAGAAGCACCACAGCAAACTAGCCTAGATTGACCAATTCACACATATCCCTGGAATACAGCCAATTGTGTCGAGCGTCTAAAGGTGGTGTCCGAGATAAGTTCCCCGCACTTGCCCGAACGGGTACCTATAGGATAGAAAGAAAGCACCAATATCGACGCAAAATAGAGGTCAGTATAAGCATTCTGCCGTGACCACATGTCCAAAGCCGGGGTGAAAGCAGCCCCCCCAGATATGAAGCACCCATACCATGGGCGGTGAGACCTTGTATAGCGAGCAATTGAGAAAGAGAATAGTCTACAGTCTAAACAGAACTCATCAGATTCTTTGAGGCCACTGCACCACTATTCGTTTTCAAATTTTTGTCATTAAAGCAAGAAGTAACTCAACAGGAGAGACGAAGAACCGTCGAAAGAGACAAAGTTAGGTGTATTGGAGAAGGAGATTTGTTAAAAGTTGGGTTTTTAAAGATTATTTCACAAAGTTATTTTTATCCATCAGCGAGAATAAATCGAAAAGATTAAGACGAGAGCAATTCAGAAGTAAAAGTGGGAGTGAATTGATAGAGTAAATATAGTCGAAGTATCGGAATACGTGGATATTAAGAGGTGAGTGAATGTCATTAAGAAATAGGAATAAAGTAAGAGATAAGACAGAACTTGAACCCACTATGACAGAAAAGAAAAGAGTGCCCATTGCAACAACAAGCATATGAGCGATTGAAGAAAGCTAGAATAAGTAAGCAAAAGAAAGGAGGAAAAATAATAGAGAGCAGTAATCCATGCCATACCAGGTCAAAATGCTTTGATATTGTCAAAGCGCACCACCAAGTTTCCCAGTTCATAAGAGCGAAAACTAAATCGTTTGATGGAAGGTTATATCCCTAGACCCCCCCCCATCTTGCAACGAGAGCCCTGTACTGGCCATCGGGAAGTGATTTCCAGATCGTCTAGGGAGTGAGTTGAAAGGTTAAAGATTCTTATGATAATACAAATGAAGCTACAGTAGCTGAGAGATCGAGCGTCTTCTTTTTTCGAATAGGTGACATGTGAGAGCTCCAACATGAGAGAGGACAGTGCTAGTTTGGACATAGAGAATATAGTGAGCGAGGGCGAAAAGAATTATCTCTTTTCAGTGGAGGAATAGCACACAAATGATAGATCGAATAAGAGGAGAAAGGCAGATTTGAACAGAAGTTTGCTAGATTATATCAAACCAAACCAAACCAAGGAGGTTAGGGCACTTTCCTTTGATGAAAGCAGGCTTTGCTCGAGTGTCTCTGCAACCATTTCTAGCTGATGAATTATCGGGAAAGTGATAGAAACGCATATTTTACACATCTATAGACACTGTTCTCTAGCTGAATGACAGATATAAGCACCCCCCGATGAAACAATGCTTTATGACGCAAAAAATATTATTTAGAGGTATGAATGAGAAGAAAAAGTTATCTTAGAAATAATGAACTGCTCATCCATCAAATAACAGCTCCCCTACTTTAAAATCTTATACATCATCATTTAATCCTTATGGAGGTAAAGCCATTTCCATTCATTCTGACAATTGGAAACCTTAAATTTAAGTCCCTGGTCTAAATATTTTAACATGATGATGAACAGCCACTTTGACCTAGAAATCGTTACCTGACCACAAAACTATCTCATTTCCATATATAAATACTTTATTTATGATTAACTATTATTATATATTTATTATTATTAATATTATATATGTATTTCAAATTAAGGATCAAAAAATATGATTCGCCTAAATATTTCAGAGTTGAACCCTGACCCTCTGCTATAGCGTTATATATTTATATATATAATTTTTATTATAATTATATATTAACTATATATATATATATATTATTATATTATATATAAATATATTATATATATATTTTATTAATATATATTAATATATATATTATATATATAATATAGTATATATCATATATATATATTATATATTTATATATATATATTAATATATATATAATATATATAATATATATAATATATATTATATAATTTATATATAATTAATATATTATATTATATAAATAAATTTATTATAATTAATATGTAATAGTTTATAATATATATATAATATATATAAATATATTATATTATATATATATAGAAATATATAATATATAATATATATAGTGTACTAATTTATTAATTGATTATATATATATATAATATTTTAAGTTCATATATATATATAGATAAGGTATATATATAATTTTTCAAGATCTATACACCACTTATCGAACTGGACTCATTTCAAGTTTGGGCGAGTATTCATACCATTATGAAATCCACACCGCTATAATACCTCCGCATTAAACGCAATAATCTTGTTCAGGTGCGCCGTCGATGAGCTGTGGAGCTTTAAGAGGGGTGAAAGATTAAATTACAGTTGGAGAGCAGAAAACAGAAGAGGCGAAGAGTTCCACAGACAGAAGTAGTGGAAAAAAACGAGCACCAGAGAACAAGCGATATTTGGGTATATCTTTGCATCACGCGCAATAATTCATGCCCGAGAGCAAGCAACCTTGTTATTGAAATCATCCGCAGAAAGGGCAGGTAAGCGCCCTATTACAGGGATGGTGGACAATTCAATCCGCAACCATTCCGCCTTACCTCCACGCGAGCAAACTTCCCACACGTGACTGGTTTATTTCGTTAATAAGCGCAACCTCCACTCCTAAAAAGTCGATACTAATAGATATTCATTTTGTAAGAACGAGAGCCGACTTGCTACTTACCTACTTCATTCATCTTTAATAAACTTCACAATACGCAAGGAACGGTTAATACGAGTTGGTGCAAAGCGGATTTGACATCATCGTACAAGATTATTTATTAAGTTCTTAGCATTTGTAAAGACTGAAACTTCTATACAAATAGTAGGTGGACCGGAGCCCCCCCAGATGTAGGAACAGTACTCACCTACCCTATGCATACGCCCCAGATATATAAATGCTAGACCTTCAATAGTTTTCATGGACGAAGGAAATCCAAAGCCACATCACCGATCCCGTTTTCTTTAGGCACCTTTACATCTTGAAATGAGATACTATGCGTATCACTTTCACGAATTCCCATCGTTATTTCAGCCTTTCATGCAAACATAGTAAATAGCTATATAGAGCCGGCGTCCCGCTGTATTCTCAAAAATAAGTAGAGATGTTGGGAAATGATAAGGTGTTTTTTAGAGGGAGATATAAAAATAATAGTTTGAAAGAATATTTACCCAACGGTACTCCCGTACCCCGGAAAACACCCTCACCCAATCGCAAAATAGAATCCAAAAGCAAGGAAGACCAGAGCGGGTCACTAGATTGCAAAAGATGGACCAATTTTGAAATAAGTAGAAGAATGAGACTAGAGTCCATATGGCCCGTTATGATTGAACCAGATAGTAGCTAGAGGAATTCCACCGTTCTGAGATGAAAAAGTAGGATAAAGTTTAAGTGGGAGATAAATCCAGAATCCTTTCACACACAAATTAAAGGAGTAGGAGAAGAAGAGAGCCTCTAGCTCCAATCCAACCGTGAGTCTGATATGAGCTCCGAAATTTATCTATATATATTACTTATTGACTCATTAATTCTATATATCAAAGATTAATTAACTTACCTGTTACTATACCTAAACTATATTCACTTATCTAATAACATATAATAGATATACTATATAAGTATTTGGTATCAGAATTTTTGCTTTTGATCTTCAGTATTAAAAAAGTATTAATTATTAATTATATAATAACAGAAGAAGAAACCTCTATTTATGTGTATTTATTTTTTTTATTTGGTCAACATAGAATATCCTAGCTCTCACGGCTCAAACCCTCTTTCCTCAAGACAGAGACGACGGCTCCACAACAAAAATGATAATAAAAAAGAGAGAAAATAGGCCATAATAGATAAAACATTCAAAATATGCAGTAAAATTGAAATCACAACACCAACCTCGTATCACCCTTATAGCCTAACTCGCACGATCCATACAGTGGCGCCCAACGGTTGTGAGTATAAGGAATGTAAGACTTTGAATATAGTCCGGGAAAATTAAACAGGAGGCAAGGAGTTCACGAAAACAGATAGTAGTTGGCATTTATAGAAGATATCAATTCCCGGAGAGGCTTCAGGTACGCATACACAGCGTACTATTGATCCCCTCCAATATTTCTATCGACAATATTCACGACTTTCAGATACGATAGGTTGTACACTACTATTTCCATGTTCTCAGAGGGCGCGCAGTGTGAGGAATGCGAGAGGCTAATTCATCCGACACCTCCGTTGTAATACTCTATAGAAAAGGAGGATTAGCGCCAGTCACGACGCAGAGAAAGTAGGCAAGGAGGCAGAAATAGTGGGACAGTTTATATAGCCTTAGCTTAGCTTCCAACCTATGTTGTAGAAGTAATAGTGATGAGATAGCGCAAATCAAAGAACACACTAAAACCTCATCTATATGTATGTTAATTTAATTTTAATTATATCAATGAGGGTACCAAAGCCATACAGAGGTTGCTGAGCAATAAGAGTTAAATTTTTGATAAGCATAATAGCATAGAAACGTGCATTAAAAAAATAGAGATCACGAAAAATGAAAATTATTATATCTATTGAAACCATTTTTTAAATTACAAAAAACAACCGATGTTTTTTTATCGAAAGTTCCATATCTTAACCAACAACACGAATTTGCTCTCGATTTACGGTCTCCCAAATCGATCTTTCACTACTTCATCCTCTCTTATCTTTTCTTCTCTCCAGTTCCTCTAAACTGCTTCTCTATTCGTTCTCGCATCGTTTAAGACACTTTATATCACCGTCATATGTGCCCAACTAGAAAGTTGTTTATTGTTTTTAAGAGATGTGCAGAACGATATTGTGAATCTGGACGTCACTCGAGATATATATAAAAGGGAGATCTGTATAACATTCCAACTCTAAAGTCACATCGAATAATACTCTCAATTTAACTTAATGCACGTACAGAGAGTAAGTAATATCACTATTAGGAGCAAAATTATTGACTATTCTATAAGCAATGAATTCAGTTGAAATACTATATATATAATCATAAACGATAAATTAGAGACGATTTAATTAAATTATAGAAAAATAGAGATGGCAATATATAAGAGGTGTTGAGTAAATCGGAACATAGAAATTGACACAGAATGTATTAGTAAAGTTAGACATATCTAAAATAAAATATCATTTATGTAATAGATAGGATTAATAAATTTGGAAATAACGACATGCGAGGAATCACCAACCAATTAATAAAAAGGAAGAGAGTTTGCTCATACAAAATGCAGAGCTGAACTGAACGATTGGAAAGAAAACTAGACAATACAAAGTATAGCAATAATAAAACGTAAAAAATTAATCATAGTAATAATAATACCAAATAAGAATAGGAATAATAAGATTATAGTTAAAATGAGAGCGACATGCCAAAAATGATATAACTATCCCAGTAACTTAAGATTAATATCCTTGCACTCCTCTCATTTTTGCATCTATTATCTCTACCAATATATGATCATCATTAGAGTAAATTAACATTTTATATTAATTCTATTGAATTATAGGAAAGATTATATGTTACTATATTCTAATCTCATATATCTGATCAGGATAGTCACTCTAGATTAAGGGATTTTGGCTTGCTTCCGACGAAAATGCGTAAAATATTATACTGTGATAGTAACCCTTGGCTTAAATCATACATTAGTAGACGCATTTCAAATTTTGTTTCACGATAGCTATAATATCATAGTTGAATTAGCGGCAATAGTTATGTATATCACTAATATCTACTGTAAGATTCTAAGCTCGGTAATTACAACTGTAGTATATTTATGCAATTTGTCTATTATATATATTATTATATATAAAATCGTACTCATATACCACACTTAGTATGATGGAAAAAACATATGTATTATCTGTATTTATTTTGATAGGCAGATTTTATGATATTAAGCTATGTCAATTATTTAACTTATGAGGACCAGGATGCGCCCAGTCTATAAGCATATCAATATCTCGCGTTTGCGAAAAAGACGATAATACGTTTAGGTGTTGTTAAATAGCTATATTCATGCTAAAGACTATATACACTCTTTTGGCAGAGAACGATGACCTAAAAATCATACATTAGCAATGTTACCATCGCATTCGAGAAATGGCATATTTTTGGATTACATTATTATGAAGCAAATATTAACCAGAAAATACAAAGGACATTGGTATCTCCAATGATTGATATTTTTATAGTTCTATTCTTTTTCTTGACGATGAAAAGTTGAATATCTTCTTAGAAATTCGTCCATTGGTATGGACTATCGTACAGATTTGAGAGAAAAAGAAAGAACCAATATCTGAGAAGAAAATAGTGTCATGAAAAGAGTAATACAGACATTAAATCATTAAATGGGCAACGACAACCCAAGAGAAAAACGAAAAAGTATGGAACGAAGAAACCGGTACTATAATTTTATCCAGATATCTCATCATAATGCTATCAGAAGAGGAGAAAGAGAAAAGTTGAGAAACCTTTACCCGACCCCAAAACGATTTGTACCCTCCCGTATTCCTGCAACCCCATCAAGCTAGTTCCCCCCGAATTAACGAGTTGATTCTTGGCAAGTATCTACAGATGGGGCTAGATTTTAGTATGTTTTTATCCTATTAGATTATTAGAAAAAGACCTATCTTAGAGGTCGTGTAGATTGAATCAAACACTTGTTTCTACTAATATTGATTATTTAGAAAAAATGAAATAAATTTACTAATTATAGCAATAAAGTTTTAAAAAAATCATATTTATTGAAATTTTATAAGAAAAAACTCCCCTTTTAAAGTGGCTGAACTCTTAAATTGTAAATCTAAATCTTGCAGCTATCAATAATAATGTAGAAAGAAATAACTATAAAAACCCATACAATGAGTGCGAAGAAGTATAGGAATTACTTGTTTAGACATAAAATTCGTGTAGATATACTCATTGAATAGAGATTATACGATAAGAGAGAGAGATCAACTGTAAAAATATAGAATGAGTAAAAGGGTTTTTAATGATAATCTAGATATTATATTTCAAATTATTAAATATATTAAATGTTTCAAAGATTTTTATACTCATATCTTGGATCCAAGCTCTGCGCATCGCAATCCGGCTAAAATGACCTTAATTAATCTTCCTACCTTCGAAAGTTAAGATATTAGTAACTTCGAACTAACTGTTAAGTACCACCTACAATGTTATTTAAACGGGATAATTATGATTACATTAACATAGTCAGTAAATATAATTTAACTATATCTATCGTAAACTATAGCAATGTCACACCTCGAATGGTATAAGATCTGTATATTATATATATAATAACACAATAGAAAGAGGTTTTTGTCGCAAAATTATGTCATTCATATTTTTGAATTCTATACACATACTAAAACACAATTATACTCCAAATATTGATGCTGGTAAGATCTCAAACAATAATAACAATTAGAATTTGCAAAACCCCAATAAAAGCGCCCTATACCTCAATTATATATAAATAATTAATAGATATAATATATAAATTAATAATATAATTAATAATATAAGGCGTAAATACTTTTAGAAATTCAAAGTTTAAGAGCTAAATCCGCTGTATTATGTAGGATAGCTACTATTCTTCTTTTAAAAACAAATATTTACTTAAACTCTATCTTAAACGAGTAATTAAAAGTTTGATATAATATTTTGTATGATAAAAGATACCTACTCTTTCCCTGGAATGATCCTTCTGGGCAGTGATTGTTATTAAGTGCCGATTTCTATAAACTATTTTACTAGGAATGCTAATTTAATAACAAACAACATAGTTCATCCTTTTAAGTTAAAACCATATAGCAAAGACGCTAAAATGTTTAATGTAGTAGACATAAAAAACCCACACCAATCCCCTAAACTAGCTAAAAAATGGTTTGGTCCATTAATAGTTTTGAATCTTTAGAAGTTTAACAAGGTTCTTTTAAAATGTTTAACTACTAATAAAACCTTTATAACACGTATAAACCATTTCAAAATCTTTCCTTATACAGCTCTGCGTTCAGAGGACAACTCTCTTAAAACTTGTATGAAACCACGTGTTTCTATAGATTCACCGATTCCACTTCAAACCAAGAAAATTGCTCACATTTCACCTGTTCAGAAGGGTTTTGATTCTATATTTGGTCGTCCTAATAGAATTTATTTCAATTTTCCTTCTACTCCATATACTGTACAGGACGAGACTAGATCCTTGCCTCTTCAACAGGATTCTCCCAAATCTTGTTCCGACCCTGTTTCTCTAGTTTCTCAGTTGTCTTCCACAACACTATCTTTTCCGGTGATGGAGATGACCCCACAAGCTTCTAGAACTCATCCCATTTCTATTAGTTCACCACAAAACAAAAATATTCCCGCATTTTTTGTAAAACATCCAACTCCACCTCCTTCTCTTATAGAACAGCATGTTATTTCTGCTGATATTCCGATTACCCCATCAGTTCAACTCCCTATTTCTAGACGAGAGTTGAGTTTTGGCGATCATGCTATGACTGATTCACCTCAGGTAGATGAAAGACAAAAAGATCCTTCTTAAAAGCTACATCAATTATTTAAAGTCCCGAATATACCGCCTAAGATAAAGCTGCGATCTCAGGCGTCTACTCATATAACACCACAGTCATATCCACTAAATTTTTCCGATATTTCATCTACCCCACCCTTTCTCCCGGTTATAGTCATGTCAAACCTCTTGACATTCTTTCTGAAAAAAATATCAGATAAAACATATTCTGAATTGCTACCACCTAGAATGGAAATGAGTTCAGCAGGAATTATACAATTTTCTACTTCTAGAAGATATGCACCTCGACTTATAGTGCTTCTAAGGATACTTTCTCAGGTGCTCTTTCGAAAGGCCCAATAAAAAACAAACTTTCCTATTCCTTTTCTGAACAATGTAAAAGACATAAACATAAAAGTAAACGTTAAATTACTATAATTTCACTTATGCAAATGGTTCATTTATACTTAATTTTTTTTTTATAATTAAAATTTACATATACGGTGTCTATGTTGAATGACTAAAAGCTTTTGATTTTTTTGTCAATTTTAAGTATTTTCCGATAAAATCAATAAAATTAATAAATCGCAAAACCATAGAAGTACATCCAATTCTCTCTCTCTCTCTTTCTCTCTCTCTCTCTCTCACTCACTCACTTCTTCTTCTTATATATATATATATATATATATATATATATATATATATATATATATATATATATATATATATATATATATATATATATATATATATATATATATATATATATATATATATATATATATGTATATATTGGTTATATATATATATATATATATATATATATATATATATATATATATATATATATATATATATATATATATATATATATATATATATTATATATATATATACTGTATATATATATATTATTAAGTTATTATATATATATATATATTTATATTTATATATATATATATATATATATATATATATATATATATATATATATATATATATATATATATATATATGGTTAAGGTTTCAGAAAATATATATATATTATTGCAAAACTAAAACTAGAGAATAGTTTGGAAGGGCACAGAGAGAACTAATTGACTTGATAAAAATTCTTTATAAAAATTTTAGTCTATGGGAATTACAACCCAAGTTTATTTTATTATTTTAAATGTTAAGCCTCTTTTAAAATTTCCCCTTTTCTAATTTAAAATTTATGATTTTTACAGATTTATATCTTTTACAGATGGATGTAAATTTTATTATAGTTTCCTTCCCTTCCTTCTTTAATGTACTACAAGCCTATCATACAATTCCTACCTATCCTTCCATTACTAATAACAAACCCTCTATAATAGTCTCCACTGACTTAATTTTGGAGTAAACAGAATACAATCCATTTATTATGGGATATTTAGACCTCCAAGTTGATCTTAGATGTTACCAGGATATTATTAATCAATTAACTACTTCACACATACATTTACAAAAAATTAGTAAAATTATCTTTCCTTTTCTTTTAACAAAGATTCAGTCTCTAGATTATAATACTATCTCTAGAAAAGAACTTCTTTTTTATTCTAATTTCACACTTCCTTCTTTTGAATCTTAATTTTCATATTATCATCAATTATCATTGTATCGTGTAGATTTATAGCAAAACCATGCTATACATCCACTTCTTAATATAGAAAATCTTCTTATTGATTCATGGGTCATGTCCCTCAAATCTAAAACTCACAAAATTACTAGAGGAATTCTGAATGCTGGAGGACACCTATTAAAAGCCTTTTTTTTGGTACAGCTATGAACCAAGATGTAAAAGAATTACATAGTATGTTTGAATTATTGCCTGACGAAAGTCATAAAACAAACACCTTATTCACAAAGATTAAGGATCAGCTTAAAACTAATATATTCCATTTGAAATCTATTACGCATGCTGTGTCAGACCTACAAAATTTAACAAATTATTTTTATGTATCTTATTCTTTTATACTCATTTTCAGTCACAAATTCTTATTTAAACTTATTTAGATTCATATATTCATCACATTTCATATATTAGTTGTTAAATTCAAAATAACATACAAGATTCTTATCAAAAGATTAGAAACAATCAACTATGCACTTCCACATTCGTTCAACCAATTGTTTCAGATAGTTTGAAAGGCTCCCATCTTACTACTGTTATTCCTAAAACACAGTCTTATTTTAATAAATTTATTTCTTTATCCTGGACTATATCTAGTTCTTCTCCTTATAACAATATAATTATTATTCCTTTCATTTCACATGAACGTCATGAAGCCTATCATCTCATTTCATTTCCTACACCATCTTTAGATTTTAGAATAATACTTTGTCCGAGTAATACTATTTTTCCTTGTTACTTTTGAGAGAATGAAATATAGTTTTATGACCGAAACACAATTTTCTCACTGCTTAAACTTTTATAATAATTTTATATGTTTCCTTTTACAACCTCTAACTTTATTTTCTTCTCCAAGTTGTGAATTATTTCTACATACTAACAAATTTTCTATTAACCATTCTTCCTTTGGAAAATATACTCCTTGTAATTATGCTCCCTTTCCTTTCATAAATCCATCCTCTACCATAATAAGATCCAACCTTTTCATTTCATTTGCCTCTCAAACAGATGCCAGAAAACGCTGTAACATCCCTCCTTCTGGTCATGATATTTAAGTAGAAAAAGTCATTGTATTATAACCAAATTGTTTACTAACTACATCCATGTTTTCCTTCATTAATCCCTGCCATATGTCAAAATCATCTTCCTATCTGTATCCATATTTACCGAAGCTTTATGGTATTCTTTTTTTTAAACTATTCTCTTACTGCCTCCACCTATTTCAAACGTTTACCTAAAGTAACCTTGGATAATAAATTATACTCTCAAAACAGTTCTTTGTTCCACCATGCTTACTTTGACTCTTATTTATCCTATTCATCTTAGGTTTGTAACGCTTTAATAT
>JABUQX010111901.1:0-2500 GCA_015478945.1 Trachelipus rathkii | reverse complement strand
CTAACCAGCAGGAGATTGGAGTAGCTCTTTGAGGTCTCCGTCTCACCGCCGGGGACATGAGGTTCAAAACATAAAATATAGAACAGAAACATAACAGAGAAATGAAAATAAAATGTACAGAGTAATTTACATTGAGAGGATTTTAAATATCCATAGCAATATAAATAAGATTTAAGGGCCATGAAAATTATATAACTATTTTGGTACATGTTGAGGCCCACAAATAGTATTACATTTCACATTTATAGATTTAAATAAATACAAATCTATAAATTTCACATTTATAGATTTAAATAAATACAAATGTGGTTACAGATCATTACATGAGATGGTTTGACAAAATAACTGTGAATGATTATGTTATAGAGGCTAGGTAAACGATGATTTGTTTTCAGTGTAGAGTCGGAGGATGATCATCAAATACCCTTGATTTATTGGGAATGGCTACTTTTTGTCTGAGGGTGGGTGTTTCCTTTGGGTCCCGCTGGGAGGAGACCAGTGTTCCCCCCCGCCCGAGGAGAGCAAGTCACTGTCCTTGACATCTAAGGCATCGCGTGGATAGGGAAAGATTCTAATTTTTTGGAACTATGCCGGTGATAGGGTTCTGCCCCCTTCCCAGGGGTTTTCTCCTTCACCATAGCAGTTCTTGCCCACACCGAGAGAAGGGGAAGATGAATCTGTTGGATATATATATATATGGTTGGGCAGCAGAGTTGGCTGTTACAGCAGCATATAGCGGCGCTGGCATATGGGCGGCCACATATATATACAGGGAAATATGGATATCTGTTATATATATATATATATATATATATATATATATATATATATATATAGTATATTATATATATTATATATATATATATGCTGGCAGAGAAATGGCGCCATTATATATATATACATGTTGGACAGGACCGACGAGGGATATACAGTGTTATATACAGCAGCATATATGTTATATATGCTATACTTATACATGGCAATATATATATATGTTATTATATATATATGTATACATATATATTAGGGCGATATCGTGAAAGGGGAAGATGAATCTGTATATATATATATATATATATATATTTATATACATAAAGTGTCAATATTATTGTTTATATTAATTAGATCAATTAATTGACTCAGTGAGATTATTTGTATTTAATTACTACAGAAATCATAATTTTGAATAAAAGAACACAAAATCAGTTGTATGTTATATATTCCTGTATGGAATATGCTTCACATATCTAATATAAACCCATATATATATATATATATATATATATTATGCAGTTAATCTATATGCATAGTTATACATATATTATATATATATATTATTATTATATATATATATATATATATTAGGTGTTATATATATACACATATATATATTATATGTATTATATATATATATTTATATATATAGCATATACACACATAGATCTGTACACATATAAACACATATATGTACATAATATGTACTACACTTGTTACAGCCGGTAAACCACAAGCATATTATTATTACTACATATTGACATGAAGATATATATACATATATTATTATTATTGAGTTATATTATATATTACTATTAGATATTATATTATTTCATATTACATATATTACATATTATTATTATATATACATATATATATTATTATATATATATATTATTATTATTATATACATATATTATTATGCTAATATACATACATATATACATATTGATATATATATATATATTATATTATTATATTATTATTATGTATATGCTTATTATTAATATTATTATTAGATATTATTATATGATATATTACATACATATTATTACTATATGATAGATATAAATTACATATTTCCATAATAACATTATTATTATTATATTATTATACATATATACATATTATACATATACATACATATATTGAAATTACAAGAGATATATATACATATACATATATACAAAATTATTGGTATATATATATACATATATGTATAGTATATATTATTTATTACTATTACATATTATTATAAAGTATATATATATATATACATATTATTATTATTATATATATATTACAGTTATTATTATTATTATTGTAATATTATTATATATTACACATTACATATTACATACATATACAGGTTGTTAGAAAGGATATACATATATTGGTGCTATATTATTATATATATATATTATTATACATATATATATATTATTATATTATTATTATATATTACATTATTACATTATATTACAGTTATATTGGCTGGCTAGGCTGATGCATAAAGTATATTATATTGATTTCATTTGGTTTATTTATTTTCCATTTACTTATTTGATTATTTTACTTTGTGCAAATTTAAAAATTAAATGGTCAAATATCGAGGTCAAATTGAGTCTCTCCAAAATTTCATTTTCTTTTTAATTGTTTTTGCTTAACAGACAAACAAACGAAAGCAAACTTTTTAAATATTTTTGCTTTAATTTAAGCTCGTGCA
>JABUQX010111900.1:35000-62500 GCA_015478945.1 Trachelipus rathkii | reverse complement strand
TTCAGTCAATATTTCAGTCTCACTATTCTGCCAATCACTCGCTACAGCCGCGTACGACATTATATGTTTTTCATTGGGATTTTTAACTTTTCCATGCACTATAGTCTTCTTTGGCACTGCATGCCTATTGAATGTTATATGATCGTCACTGGCTATTTGGTTTCGCCCTATTTTACAACCTGATACTTTCGCCCATGTTCTTTTCTGTAATACACTCGTATCATTGATTCATTGCACCAGCTCTTCTAGATTCTCTTCCAAAGTGTTATTTTGATATATATATATATATATATATATATATATATATATATATATATATATATATATATATATATATATATATATGCTATATATATATATATATATATATATATATATACTATATATACTCCACGTTACCGTCTATTAAGAAATTTTAATTTCCTTTCATCAGATTTTTGATGACGTTCGCAAATGTGGTCTTGGAAGTACAGGTGTTTTCCAGCTCCTCTTTTATTTTCGTGCTCTATAATTAGCCTCCTTTCCTAGGGCGACATTTTCGATTTGGCGAAAATCTTATAAAAATTAAGCTTCTGTTTTAAATTTCCATATGGATGAATTTTGCGAAGTCTCGCGAATTTATATTATTTTCTTAATAGAGGCAGATTCTTTTTAGAATTTTGTTTTCGTTTCATGTATTTTATTTTAAATTAATCATAAAAATTTGTTGGAGTTTATTTATAAATTGCTGCTTTAATTATTAAAATTGTTTCATAAATACATAATCCGTTTTATTATTTGTGTGATATTACCCAGGTAGTTGTAAAATATTAACGTGTTTTTAAATATTCCAGATATTATTGATTGTTATATATGTGTATTAATAACTAATATATTTGTTCTGATATAAAATAAATATTTAAAGTTTAAGGAAATATTTTTATAACTACTTATATAATTTCTTTATTTAAAGGTTATTCTTTTAAAATTTTAAGGCGATTTTAAGTATCTCCGTAGCGTCTACTGTATATAGTAAATAAAATACGAATTTTATTTACATGGTTTTTTCTTTGCAATCGTAAATGGGGATAAATTATTTTACTTTTCGCAAGTCGAATTTAAAAAATCGAAAATGTCTTTGCTACCATCACGTGTTTCATTTTTTTTATACTCCTATCAACAATGGCGCTTGCTAAGCCCATTCATTGTGATAGGGTTGCAACCCTTTCCAATTCAACTATATTATAAGTTGCTATTAATTGGTATTTCCCATCTTTTTTACTCTGCTGGTTTTGACGACGCTCGCTACGCCCGTGCTATGTGATAGCTTTATAAACTCCTTTCAATTTGCTTCTACTACTAATTGCAATAACGTTGGTATTCTTATAAGAGTACAAACTACTTTCGTTGAGATTCCTTCTTCCTTCATAAAGTCATTATCTTACCCTGTATAAAGAATAAAAATATTCTTCTACAAGAATTTTTAATTCTTTATCCAAGGTAAAGAATTAAACATTCGTGTATAAGAGAGAAGATGTCTTTTTTTTTAATACAATCCGCGCTTTATTTATTATTTCGAAATTCCAAATCGTTCCCAACTTTTTTCCCAAATTCTTTCTCAAAACTTTCTTTAATTACCTTTAATTCAGATTAAAATTAAAGAGTAAATTAGTCGGAACTTTAAAAACTTTTGGTTAGGTGGACCAATCTTTACAAATGAAGTGAATAAAGATAAATTTGGTATGCTTTCAGTTGAGTCTAAGCAATTTTTATTTGAATATTACTAATTGCTTCTGTAAAAAAGTAGAAAAGTTCTAATATTTTTAATAATCAATTAATTATATTTGTCCGTTCTAGTCAGTGATAATTTAAATGCGGGGTATTTTTTTTCAAAATATATATTAAGTTAAATGTTTGGCAAGTTCTATTTTTTTGTTAATTTTAGTTTGAAAAAGGTAGGGAATTTTTGATTTTCTATTTAATTTTAAATGTCCCAAATTTTATTGGTTTAAAATGTTTATTCAATGATTTACCCACAACAAAAAATGTAAGAAAATAAAAACAAATTAAACTAAAATGTATTTCCATTAAAAAAAAGAAAAAAATAAAAATAATATAAAATAAAACAATTGACGTAATTATTCAAAGTATTTTAATAAAGAATTTTAATAAATATTTTTAAAAGGACGGAAAAAAATCCGTGAAAAAAAAAAAAATGAACCAAAAACTAAAAATAAACCCACTTTATTAAAAAAAATTTTCAAAACTTTAAAAAATTTAAATTTAAAAAGAAGAAAAAGCATAATCCAATTAACAAACCTTTTAACAGCTATCATCACCTTTTCATTCTCCTTTTTTAACTAATTTTCATATAATAAATTATTATATATAATTATATATATTAATTTATAAATATATAATATATATTATAAATATATATAAATATATTATTATATATTTTATATATTATATATATTAATATATAATATATACCAGTATAAGACTTTTCAAAAGTATATTATAGATATATATATATTAATTATATATATATTGAATATTATATTATATATATTATATATATATATATATTATAATTATATATATAATAAATATTATAATATATATCATAATATAATAAATATTATATATAATTATAATATAATATATTATTTGTATATATAAGTTAATTTATATAATTATATATTTAAAATATAAAGATTTTGTATATTATATAAAATATATTTATATATATATATAAATATTATATATTAATATATATATATATATATATATTATAAATTAATATATAAATATAAAATTATTATATTATATATAATAAATTATTTATTATATATAAATATATATATATATAATTATATATATATAGTATTAATATAATTATATATATTTATATTATATAATATAATTTATTATTAATATTAATAAATAATAAATTTATTAATTTAATATATATAATTATATATATATAGATATTAATATATATAATATAATTATATATAATTAGTTTAAATGATAATATATATATATAATATAAATATATATATAAATATAATATAAACATAAATATATATATATTATAATAATTATATTATATAAATTATATATATATATATTATAATATATATATATATATTAATATATATAAATATAATATTAATATATTAATTATCTAATATATAATAATATATAATAATAATATATAATTATATAATATTATATAAATATTATATATATTATTATATATATTAATATAATATATTTTATTATATATATAATATAATATTTATTAATTATAACTTATTATTTAATAAAATGGAAAGATAAAAGTGATGTATACCTCATGTTTACACAAAACAAAAAATTATAAGTATGTTATAATTATATATTTATATATTATTATATATATATAAATATATTATATATATATTAATATATATTATATATATATAATATATAATATTATATATTTTTAATATATTATATATATAATATAACATATTATATTATATAATCTTTGATATATATGTATGAAGAGTTAATAATAGATTTGATAATGCTTTTAAATATAAAAAGTAGATATAAAATATAATATTTTTTCTCGGCAAAGTGTGCCCAAAAATTAAAAAATCCCGGCCAGGTAGTGAATGTTAATAATTAGTATATATATTTATATATTTATATATAAATATATATATAATATATTATATATATATATAAAATATTAATATATATTATAAAGATATATTTAATGTTATGTTTTATAAAGTTTATATAAATATATTAAACATTTATTTTACTTAATAAAAAACGATACAATATATATAATATTATATTTTATATAGTAATATATATATATATAATATAAATATTAATTATTATATTAATATTTATATAATATTATATATAATTATAATAGTAAATATATAATATTTCTATATATTATTAATATATATATATATATATTATTATATATAGATATATAATATATATAATATAATAGTAATATTATATATATATAATTTATAAATATTAATATAATATTTATAATTATTATATTATAGTATTATATATATATATATTAATTATTTAATTATATAATATAATTATTATTATATATTATAAATATATTATATATATTAAATGTATATAATATATTATATATATATAAATATATTATATTATTATATATTTATAATATAAAAATATTATACTAAATATATAATATTATATATATATATATTATTATAATATATTATTGGGGGAAAATTCATAACAAAAACCTTTTCCAAATAATGGTTAAAAAAAAAATTATTTCCCCAAATTTAGGGACCGAACCAAAAAATAAAATTAAAGATTAAAAATTAATAAAAAATAAAAAGATACAAGAGACAGGGAGTTAAAAATGAGGATAATTAAACATTTGGAAATTGGAGATTTTTCTATATATATAATATAATTATATAATATATATTTAAATATATATTATATATAAAATATATAATATATTATATTATATATATATATATATAATTATAATAAAATATATATAATTTATTATATATATTAAAACAATATAAACAATAATATATATATATTAATATATATATATATATAATATATATATAGATATACTTATATATATATATATTAATAATATAATATATATAAACTAAATGATATATTAAATTTTTATAATATTATATTATATTAATATAAAATATATATATAAATAAATATATGTAATTTATTATATATTATATATATATATATATATATTTTATATATATATATAAAATATTATAATATATATAGATTATAATATAATATATATTATAATTTAATTATATATATAAATATATAATAAATATATATATGATATATTATTATATTAATATTAATATAATATTTATTATAATATTATACTATAATATTATATAATATTATTTATTGTATAATAAATAATAGATATGTATAATAAATATATATTTTAATATATAAATTAATATTTATATTACCAAATTATTTATATATTATATATATTATATATATATATTTTTTATATATATAATATAATATAATATTATAATATATTTTATATATATATATTATAATAATTATATTATATATTATTTATATATATTATTTTATATATTATTATATATTTAAATCATTTATTTAAATTAAATTATTTAACCCCATTTATGATTTTAAAAGAACAACCCAATTTGGGGACCGTTTGGTTAATGGAAAAGTTTATATGACCCACAATTTAAAATTGCCAACAGTCTGCCTGGGAATTCATATTAAAAATGGGGACACAAACAAAACAATCCCGTCCGCCCTATCAAAAAGGTACTAAAAATCTCTTAAAAAAAAAAAAAAAAAAATGAAAAAAAAAGATTTTTTGATTTATCTTATTTTAGACCGGACAAAAAACAATACCAATTAAAAGGGAGGTCAAAAATTATATTTAATAAAAATTTTCATAACATATTACATTAAATAATCAATAAAATTAGGGCAGTTAAAAAAAAGAAAAACCAATTTGTCCATACGTGTTCTGAGGCTGTGCGGCACTCCGTTGTATGGCTATGATGCCATAGTGTGATCTTCTTGCTTATATTAATTATTTTTTATTATTATTAATTATTATGACAAGCCCAAGACAAACCAAAAGCCTCGTTTAAATCGTGCATTATTATAAAAATCATAATCCCTACTCATTGGGATGTAGTATGGGGAGAGATTCCTTTTAAAAAATGAAAAAAAACTGTCAAAATTAATGGTTTATAGCACAGCAAAAACAACGACCAAACAATTTACTTAACTTACTACTTTACCTACTTTAACTTACTACTATACTAACTAGCTACTTACTACTACTACTTTAACCTACACTACCGAAATCCTCTTTTACTTTACTAACTTAACTTGAACTGACCAATTTAATAAATTTGTAAATAAATAATAATTTAAAATAAATATAATAAATAATAATAATAATTAATAATAATAATATAATAATATAAATAAATAATAATTAATTAAATAATAATAATTTAAAATAATAATAATAAATTAATTAAATTAAATAATCAAAATAAAAATTGATTGAGCTTTTTCACCAAAAAAAGTAAAACATAATTAAATAGGTAAGTTAAAGAAAAGGGACTATTTATAATAAAAAAATAATTTTTAACTTAAACTTATTTGGGAAAGTAAAAATTCTATTTGAAAAAAAAAAAAAAAAAAATTTTAGGGTTAAATTATCGTCCCACTCTTCTCTAATGTGGACGAATGTTTTGAATTTTTTTTAGGATATTTTTTCCTTTAACTTTCAAGTTGGCATTTCCTTCTGGGTTAGGGGGAAATAAATTTTCCAGGTTTAGGGTAATTTTTGTAGGGACTTGGGTCCCAGGGGGGGCTAGATATGTTTGTTTAAAGGGCATTGGGTAGGTTGTAAGGTCGGTTGGTTTAGGGAAAGACAAATTATATTATCATTTTGGAAATGGTTGGAAGAAATGTTAGAAAAAAGATCAAAAAAACTTTTAAGGAAAAAGTTTAACAACTTTCCTCTTTCTTGAAGAACTTGAAAATAAAATAATAATTTAAGAAAAGAATAATAATTAAATTAAAGTTAATAATAAATCATAAATTAAAAATAATAATTTAATAAATAAATAATAATAATTAATAGGGGGGGGGGAATTAAAAAAATAATGCCTCTTAATAAACAACAACAATAACCAAATTCAATATCATAATAAATAAAATAATTGAGATTTAAAATTATTTATTATTATTATTTAATTTATTATTATTAAAATTATTAAATTTAATTATGTAAAATTACTTATTTAACTATCATTATTTTTATTAATCTATTATTTAAATATATTCATTATATATTTATTTAATGTATTTAATTATTATATTAATTAAAGTTAATTTTATTTTATTATTGATTATTTTAAAACTTTAATGAATTTAGGGTTTAAAATTACAAAAATAAATTATTTGCAATTTTACATTTAGGAACAGGAAAAAAATAAAAGTAAACATTTTAAGATGGGAAAATGGAAATTAAATTAAAAACAATGTTTTCAATTGGGGGGAATAATTAACAAATGGAAATACCCATAAAGTTGAAAGTTTTTTAAAAAAACCAAATTAAAAGTTAAAAAATAAAAAATACAGTATACTCTTTTCAAATTATCTTTTTCTATTAAGTTGTAGAAGAAAATTGAAAATTATTTGGATAACTATGAACTCAGAAACATAAAATTATAAAAAAAATTGTAATTAATGCTAAGTAATTTCTTTTATTGATTTCTTTGAAATAAATTATTATTGGAATTGTAATTAATATAATGATAATAAAAATGAAATCATAATTTAAAATAAGAATAATAACTACTTATATAATAAAAATATTAATTAAATAATATAATAATAATAATATGTAAAAGAAAATAAGATAAAACAAAATTGTAATTAATGAAAAGCAAAATAAGAATAATAAGAAATTAAAAGTAAAGTAAGAAAATAAAAATTAATAAATGATCCTTTTTTAATTAAAGAAAATTCGAACAATAAAAAAACGTAAAGAACCTTTTTAACGAATTTATTTATTTATTAACTTAATTAAATAATATTTGGTTCTAAAAATAATACGACGAGGATATAAAAACAATAAAGGATATTATTTAATTAATTATTAATTTTATTTATTTATTTTTAATTTTATTTATTATATTATTTATTATTATATTATTATTTAATTATTATATTATTACTTTATTATATATTATTATTTATTTTTATTAGTATTATTATTTAATTATTTTATTATTTAATTATTTATTATTAATTATTATTTACCTACTTCTTTGTCTAAATTACGAATTCTATTTCGACAGGATTTATAAGAAATAAAATTATTTATATAAATGAATCGTTTAATTAAAATAATTTAAAAAAAAATTAAAAAAAATAATTAAATAAATAATAAAATAATAATTTAAAATTAATAATTAAAAAATATAATAATAATAATTAATTATTAACAATGAAAGGCTGTATTCATGACATAATGCAATCTTGAAAAAAAAAGCTAAAATAAACGCACCAAAAAGGAACCAAAAAAAAAAATTTTTACAAATCTTTGAAATTTAATCTAAAAAATAAATGAAATAAATTAACAAAAAATTGTTAAGACACACCCACAAACCACAGGGGAAACAACTGCTATTTAGATTGACTGATTCTTAATTAAAATTGTTTTTTAATTAACTTTTAAAATTTTTATTTAATTATATGAATCTAAAAAAAAGAAAAATATGAAGGAAAAAAAAAATACATTTATTGGAACAAAAACTTAATAATAAAATTAATGAATTAATTTAAAATAATTTAATAAAATAATATTATTAATTTAAATTAAGTTTTCAAATAAAATAATTAATTAATATTTTAATAATTAAATAATCATAATTTTAATAATTAATTAATAATAAATAATAAATAATAAATAATAATTAAAAATAATTTTAAAAATAATAACAATATAATTATAATAATTAATATATAATTATTAAATAAATTTAATTAATAATTAATTAATAAATAAAATAATAATTTAAAATAAAAAAAATAATAAATTTAAAAATAATTATAAAAAATAATTTAATTTAATTAATAAAATTAATAATAATTAATAATAACTAGAAAATAATAAAATAGCACAATAAAAGCTTGCAAATTATGTAAACATTTGCAGTAAGTATTATATAAATATATAATTAATTATATTATATTATAAATATTAATAAGATTATAAAATAATTTATAATTATTATATATATTATATATAATAATTATAAATTATGTTGACATTTATTAATTAAAAATCTATAGTTTATCATCTATGCACATTGAAAATAAAAAATAGAATAATTAATAATAATTAATAATAAAATAAAAATAGTTAATTAATTAATATTAAAAAATAATATTATCATTATAATATAAACAATAATTTAATAATCATTACAGTGATAATGAAAAGGAGGCATTTTGTATAGATTTTGAATCGATGTTTCCAAGAAAAAAAAAATATTTAAATAATTTAATATTTTAAAACAGTAATTTTAAAAGTCTATGCTACTTACTATACGCAGTTGTAACGCACTCACATTTTAAACATATTCTATAAAATATTATATATATGTATTTAATTTAAATTATTGTTTCTAAGTAAATATATTAATTATTATAATAATTATATTTATATCTTATTATATTAATAATTAAATAATATGTTGGCATTTGTAATTTAAATCTATAGTTTATTATTTATATTATTTTTATATTTATTTATAATTTTATATATTATATATAATTATAATATAAATAATATATATATATATTTATAATATAAGTATATATATATATATATATAATAATTATATATTATAATATAATTAAATATATATTATTTTTATATATATAAATATATATATATAAATATATAAATATAATATAAAAAAATATATTATATATATATATTAATAATATAATTATATATTTATTATATATATATAAATAATTATAATATATTATTATTATATTATATTATGAATATAAATATATATAAATTATAATATAATTATATTAAATATAAATATTATATTATGAAAATACATTGTTATTAATCTGGGCTTGTATTTACTGTTACAAAAATATATTTCTAGAAAGCCCTTGGATTTTTATTATTTATTTAAATAATATTTATATAATTATATTTAATTATTATATATTATTAATTATATTATATATAAAAATTATATAATTTATAATTATAATATATATAATATTAATATAAATATATATTTATTATTATTATTAATATATTATAAATTGATATATTTTAATTGTAGCAAATTAGTGAATTGCACTTTATAATATTATTTATATTAAATTTATTAATTTAATATAAATATATAATAATATATATTATTATAATATATATAATATATATGAATTATATATATATAATAATTATATTATATATAATAATAAATATATTGATGTGTTAAAACAATAATAATTTATATGGTTATTATTTAATATACTTGCCTTCCTTTAATTTATGTAGTACATGCTTTTGCTTTTCGAAAAAAACGCAAAACTTGAAATGGGAAAAAAAAAAACATAATAAATTTAATTGATAATTAAAATTCTAGTTAAATTACAATGAACTAATTAAATAATAATAAATTTAATAATAATTAATAATAATAAATTTTTAATAATTAATAATAAAAATATTTTTGTTATTAAGTAACCAGATTTAATAATTTTAATAAATAATAATTTAAAATTAAATAAATAATTTTTAATAAATAAATTTAAATAAATAATGGATTAATTAATAATTTAATTTTTCAATAATAAAAAAAATGAATAATAGTTAAATTAATATATATCTAATAAAATTAAATAAATTTATAATAAAAATTAATAATAATAATATTTATAATAAGAAATTAAATGAAATAAATAAAAAAATAATTGATAACAATAATAATTAATAAAAATTAAATAATAATTTAAATTGGGAAAAAACATATACATAAACCCAAAACTCTGCAAATGTTCCAAAAATTTCTTTGTTTTATTTTTCTTTGTTAAGATTATTATTATATAATATTTATTTATATATTATTTATTATTAATTATTATTTATTTAAAGGATTTCTTAATATGGATTTTTTGATTTAATATTTAAGTATTAACTAATTGTTTTTATTAATTATGGTCTTGATGGCAAATTAAGGAAATCCGATTCAGTCATAAAAAAACTTTCGGGCTAAAAAGGCCAAAACGGCGGGAATTTTAAAGTAGAATTAAGTAAAACGAACAGAAGTCTGTGAATTCTAAATTACACTCTTTTACATAAATCAATACACTGCTAGACAAAAAAAAATGATTTCTTCCCACGAAAAACAAAATTTACCCCACACCCCCACCAACAAACCCACCCATATGTAATAAATATATATTATATATATATATATATATTAATATAATTACTATGTTAATACATAGATTTTATCCTTTATCTATGAATAATATATATACTTATATATTAGGAATAAATATATATATTATAATATATAATATATATAATTAATAATATAATAATAATTAATATTATAATTATATATATAGATATATATATATTAATTATATATATATAATACTAATAATAATATAATTATTTATATATATAAATTATATTATTATGCATATATATAATTTTCTAATTATGTGTTAATATATATTTATATTTATATATATACTATATTTATATTGAATGGTTAATATTATAATTAATATATAAAATGATTGTAATATATATATATTATATAATATAAATGATATATAATATTATATATTATTTAGGCTCTTATATTAAAAAGAGAAAAGGGAAATTATTTAACTAACTTTCCTTTTGCATCCATTCTTTTTTAACTTACTTATAGTGATGTAACGAATCAAATGCGTGCTTCCAAATTTTTTTGAGGCATTGTACTTGAGAAATTTGTTCATATACGTTCTTTGGGATTTAAACCTTTGAGACACCATTGTTTAAGATACCTTTTGAGATGCCTTCGAGACACTTTTATCCCCCCGATCCGGGGTTGGGAGACCACTTTCTTTTTTACTACTTAAATCATCGTTTTTAGGCCAAGGCTCGTTTGTATTCCATAAGACTTCTAAAAATCTTTCTCGAACTTTCTTTTTTTTAGTATTTTGCAAAATAAATTTTATCAATTGGGGGAAACTGAATTTCAAAATGTATTCTTTAATTAAAGGATTAAAACCCATTTTTATAAAGGTGCGATGGATAAATTTAATTTTAATAAAGGGAAATTTAATTAGTGATTGTATTTATTTCTTAATTATAGCAAAGTCATAGGATAATCAATTAAAATTTATAAGTTAAATTTTTAAACAATTCATTTATTAATTAACTTCCATTAATTTTATTTTTACATGATTTTAAGTAAAAGTAATTTGAAATGTTTGAAATAATTTTGTTATGATTTTAAAATTCATTTCAAAACAAAATATTATTAGTTACCTTTATTAAGTTTAGTTTAACATTAATATTAATATTTTTAACATTAATATAATTAAATTTATTATTAAATTTTATTTTAAAAAAATTTTAAACCTCATTTAATATTTAATTAAATTTAAATTGTTTTAATTAATTATTTGTTTAATTAATATGAAAATTGTTTAATTAATTAATATTTTGCAAATTCAAAATATTTTCTTTACTTTCGCATTTTTATACTTAGAAATATGTCTGAAATATTTAAATTATAAATAAATAAGAAAATAAATAAATTAAAAAAGTAAAAAATGAAAGTATAAATAAAAAATAAATTAAAAATAAAATTTTCTAAATAAAAAATATGAAATTTTTTAAAAAAAATAAACACTAAATCAAAATATAAATTTAAATTAATGGATTTATTTTAAAAAAAAATAGAAAACTTACATTATTCAAACAAACAAATGAAAAAAGGAAATTTATTCCAAAAAAATCTACTTTAATTACTGATATTAGAAGATAAAAAAATGAATGAATCTAGAAATAAAATAAATAAATTATTAAAAAAAATAAAAATAAAAAAAAATATTAATGGGAGTTTCTTTATTTTTTATTTAAAATGAATTTCATCTTTATACTCCAGGCACTTTTTTTCTTCATTTCCGCCCTTTTTAATTTTCTTTTTTCTTTTTCTTTTTCTTTTTTTCTTTTTTTTTTCATTGTGGTGAAAGTTAATCTGTCTTTCTAGCTTAAATCCCTCATAGGAAATATTACAACCTGCTACTTAAAGGTTAAGGGTTTTCTGGCAATTTGTCCCGGCAATAATTATATAATTATATTATATATATTATATATAATATATTATAACTCTATACTATATTACTAATAAAATTATAATAATATACAATATTATAAATTTTTATAATAATATTTTTTATATATATATTAAATTTATATATATATTATATAATAAATAATATACTAATTATAATATTAATATTTCTGATTGAGTTATTGATTTCAAATGGGCACCACCCGCTTTGCAAAAAAAAAAAAAAAAAAAAAAAAAAAAAAAAAAAAAAAAAAAAAAAATCCATAAAAATGTTCCATTGCTAGTAGCCAACTTTAAATAAAAACGGTGGATGGCTAAAACCATTTCAGATAGATTTCCCATTTTGGTGGCGAAATAAAAATATTGCGGAAAAATCCAATGGAAAATGGAAGTCATTCATTGTGGGTCAAAAATTTTAAAACCCCAACTTTTCTTCTCAAAGATAGATTTTTTGCCAGTTGGACAACTGATTTCTTCTTCAATTTACTTCTAAATATATGACATGAAGCTTTAAATCAATAGATCATGGGAGGGAGGGGTAATGATCCTCACAAACCCCCACAAAATATTTTTTTAATTCGAATTTGTGGGGACTTATTAATGAGTTAAGGATAAACAAAGTTTGTTATTTATACTTAGCCAAAATTCTTGGACATTTTTTTCTGTTTAACTTCATTTTTAAAAAACCAAACAATAACAAAAAGGAATTTTAAAATCACAAATAATAAAACTTCCAAAACGTATGTGATTGTAGTTACCAAAATTTTTCTAATCTATTTGTACGGGCCAAGACATGGGCTTATATATATAACATTATATTATATTATATATAAATATATTTATTATATTATAAATATATTATTAAATATATATATTATATTTAATAAATATTTAATATATTATAATATATAAATTTAATTACGACTATACAAAAGTAAGTGAGCGAAGCTTAGAATTTAAATAATGTTAACAATTTTAACAAAAAATAAGGATTTTGATGTATAACGTTTTTTATTTAAAAGAGGCAAAAATAAAAGTAAAAAATAAAATATAAGATTTAGAGTAGGTAAGGAATTGTTCATTGAATTTAAAAGAAAGGAAAAAAAAAAGAAAAAAAGATATGTCAACAAAAATCGAAAGTTTCTTTCCGAATTTTGGAGGGATTGTATATACATTTAGGATAAGAGATAATTGAGTGATTTTTTTGTAAGGTTAGTAGACTGTAGGAGAGATTACTTGAAAGCTGCATAAGAAAAAAATAGGGTTGCGCCCAAAATAATCCTAGTGATTTACGGAATAATGTTCAATTAAAAAAAAAAACAAGCTCACTTCTAAGCCTTTGTGAAACAAGCGAAAAAGCCAAACTTTTTGATCTACCTTTATATATTTATAGAAATTTAAATAAGAAATTTATTTTGGAGTGAAGGAAAACATCAAATGAGTTTTTGTACTTTGTTTGGATTTCCCTCAACAGCAAGTCCAGAATTAAAGGACAGAATATTATATTCGAAATCGTAGTAACAAAACCTAAAGTGATTCATTTGAATTTGTTCCCTTATATTTTTATTTTAAATTCCCAAGGAATTTTAAAAAAAAATCTATAAGGGTTTATTTTAAAAAAACCCAAGACAATTTTTTCCTTAATTAAAATATTTATAGTGTAAAACTGGGCATCATTCAGGGGTAAACCAATTATTTTGGAAGGTGGTTGAGAAAAGGGTTCAAAAAGATTGGGACAGGAAAAAGAGTTGGGCATGTATTGGCTTGAAAAACGGTGTAAAAACAATTCCACCAGAATCTGACTGATAGGAATTAAGCCTCTCTCAAACTAAAGAGGCTTACTTTAAAAAAAAACCCATCCCTAAAATCTCAAAAAAAATTAAAGCGGTTCAGAAAAACCAGAAATTGCGGAAAAGACAACGAAAATCCAAGAAAGGCAAAAGGGAAAATAAAAAGGGTTTTCAAGGGGCTTTAAGGTACGTTTAATTCAGTTAGTTAAAAAATTATTAAAATAAATATATTCCATAGAAAAACAATATAAATCTCAGTCTATTATTATAATACTCATATCAGCAATAGATTAACATAGCTATCATTTATATATACATATAATAATATATTATTCTATATTATATTATACTAATTCTACGTCTTTTAAAGATAAAATGTAATCTTATATAATTATATAACTATTGCATCATCAAATAACGTCATTAAAAACATTTTAAATCATAATGGATTAAAATATATTATATTGAATTTGCTGTTTTCATCCTAGTCCATCTAATATATTATTAATATTAATTAATTTCTATTCGCTTTTATCAAAAACTTTCCCCACCTTTTGTAATTTTAATATTATCAACCGGAATTATGTAAAAACCTAGCTGTCCAAAAAATAATTCTATCTTTGTGAGATCTTGCAATACTTAACACACAAATATCAATTTTAATTGATCTTATTACATAATATTAATAATTATTGTGATAAGTAAATATTATATATATAATAATAGATATATAAATATATTATTATATTAATATAATATTATTATTATTCAAGTATATGTGATTATATTATATATTTATTTAATAGAATATAATAATAATTATAATAATTTTATATTTATGTCGCAAATTTTACCGTCTTGAAGATAATCCCCCAAGGGGAACAATAATAGGTTATTGGATTAAATTTTATCGGGGATATAATTATTTATACTTCTCAAGGTCTCACACTTTTTCTACCCCCTTTATATATATATAAACCAAATAAAAAATGATATATTTTTAACCTATGTTCTTTTCTACATAAATAGAATATATCGGATGAGGCTTACTTCACCAAACGAGTATGGGGCATAATTATGCACTTACTTACATTTAATTTACATCAATTTCTTACTTATTTATAATCAGCAAATAAATACCACTAAAAAAAAAAATAGGGATAAAATTTCATTATACATACCGTTGCCGTAGGGTGAATACTCGAAGGAAAGTCAAAAGGGTTTAGGAATTTTTAATTTAATAAAAATATAATATGTATTTCTTTTTATTCAACCTTGTGGCTCCTGTACACTCACTCCAAAAAAAAAAAAAACGATTAATTAAAGGAGGTTTCAGTTGATGAGGTTCGTTACCAACACTAACAAGGATAAATTACGGAAATTTTCATTTACTTGATAAGTAGTAGCCTAACGAATTATTCTTTTCCTTTAAACATTACATAAACTTCTATGGCCTAAAATAAATAAATAATTTTCCTATATTTATCTTTTAATCTATTTTTTTAAATACCACTAAACAAGATAGTATATATAAATAAATAAAAGAAATGCCTCTCCTCTATCTAACGACTGGTGATCTCAGTTATCGTGCCCTTAATAATTTTTATTGGAAGTCTTACTTAGAGGAATATTATTATTACTTAGTAATTATATAAACTTATATTTATGGGTGGAATCTTAATGCTTGACGATTCTCTGCTTCTAGTTTTCATTTGGCTTGTATTATGAATATATTGGAGCTTTCTTAATATTCAACATAATAAAATATAGTACTTGACATAAATACCTAAAAAATCTCATCTTTAATACTACACACCTATAAGAAATCCAAAGCGTCCTGAATTCATATTCAGAGATCATTTTTTTTTTCAATGTTTTTATCTAAGTCCTATTTTTTGATTAACATTCATTCCCAATTTTCCTCTCGTTCATTCCCCCACAATATTTGACAATACATATGTTTGTCCCAACCAAGCGAAAGCTAAGTGTACTTTTTCTATTTCTCAAAGTAAACAAAATAATACCAGCACATAGAAGCATGTTTCTTGCACTTAGCAAAATACATCACTCCATGAAAATCATGCTATCTCCTCTCAATTCCCATTCTACTTATAACCAGAACCCTCACTTCAAGTAAGGCATTAATGGACGAAAATATCTGAATAGCCTCTTGCAAACAAAGCTCCGGCAGTTGATATCACTCTTAAAATCATATTTGGGAGGGATTAATATAGATTATATAAATTCTTTCATTATAAGGCCGTATTCCTTAAAAATTCCATATACAAATCAGAGGATTGCTCTATGGAGTGATGTTTTAGATAGGCCAAATAATAGCGAATTTATAATATAAGTTATATAGAGCGGTGACATTTAAATCATTATTCTTTTTTATCAAACCATAAATATAAATCTCTCATCTCAAAATTTTTTATAGAAAATAAACTCAACGGCGATTTTAAAAATTATTGGCGTTTAGATGTGGCGGAGAATTACCGAATTATCTTTTTGTTTAAAGATAACGATGATATTTACACTCTCGCAAGATTTATTACACACTTAATTTAGCCGCATTTAAGTGAAATGTAGTTATAAGATGTAAATCTTACCCATCTTCCAATAATACAGAAATTACGTATGTGTGTTATGAAGTTGGCCGAGATCGTCATTGTTGGGAATTATTTTGCGTCTGTTGGCCCGAGAGGAAAAGGGTTAAAAAACTAAACCAATTTTGGAGTTATCAATAATTTTAAAAACAAACTTTAAAAAATCTCATGTTCCTTTAATGAAAAATAACAATTTCCTTTTTTTTTTTGAAAATGCTATTGTTTATTTTCAAATACAAAATAAAAAATTAATTTATTAATAATAATTCACAAATCAAGTAAAAAATTTAAGATATGAAAACTGTTCAAATTCTGGCAACCAACTCTTAGTTCGTGTTATAAAAGAAACCATAACTGTTTGCTAGTTATTAACTCCATAATAGTATTCAGCCGCAAAAGCTAAGAAAATTTTGTCTTCTTTGTATATATAAACTCAGATTTTTAAAAAAAGAACTTCTTTTCAGTTACAATCATGGAAAAAGGGGCCTCTTAGCAACCTGCTTGGATTCAGCGAGACCCTGTTATCTTCTGTCCATTTAAAAAGAGGTTCGACTCCTAAAAAAAAAGGTGTCTAGGTTTTCAGAAAGAGAAAAATGGGACATTACTCAGCAGTGTAAAAGATGTTTCAAGAGCCAGTACATATATTAGAAAAGGACAATAGAAATGTTCGTTTCCACGCCTTTCTCAAAAAAGCAATAGATGGGAATTTTTCCCACAACAGATTATGGCGAAAAACTACTCTGTGGTACTTATTATTTCTTACTTACAAACCCATTTGCGATAACTTTTTCCTTATTTTCTTTGTATCCTGAGAAAGGTTTAAAAAAAACAAAACAAATTTTTTCGGAAAAACTGTTGATTAAATGGTTTACTTTACTAGATTTCCTCCTTTTCTCCGCGAAGAATTGTGAAACCAATGGCGACAAATATGCTTTTAGATTTCCCTTCCCAAACCCTGGGAAAATTACAGGATAAATAAGGGCTTGGAAGGGATGGTTGGTTGTAGTGCAAACAAAGAGGCTGAAAAGCAAGCCTTCCCCTATTTTACTAATACTGTTCAGCCGATGGTATCCATGCACCCAAGGACTTTCCTTATAAGGGTTCCTCTCTAGGCGGGTTTCATTTTGCACCAACCAATATCAAACACAGACAAGGATTTAAAACAAAAACTTACACCAAGGAGCAAAGACGTAAAAAGAATTCACTTTCCAGCTATAGAGAGACATGATAAACCCGGAACATTAAATTTTAAACCAACCTCCATAGGGGGGGAAACTACTATCAAATATAAGAATATATTGTCATTGCGAATTTCTTCTGCTCTATCATGAATACCTTGAGCCCGCTCGGTGATACTTAAAAAACTACATTAACTGTAACATTATCTTAATAAAAGGTTCTAATACGACCACAAAGAAACTCAAAAAGCTACAGGTCCGGATCTACAAAAAAAGAACTCTCTTTGCCAAGCGGAATGTGAAGAAGAATCATCTCAAAAAATATTACCTTAACTAACTCTGCGTCCTTGCATAGAATTATTCTAAAAGAAACATGGGGACCTTCTTGTCTCTTGCATAGTAAAGAGGGAAAACAACTCTGACAGGTATCACTTAGAGACCGTATACGTCGCTCCTCCCGCTACCTCAAGTAAAAACATAACCAGCAAGCAAACCAAAGAAAACGCGTAATTGGTTGAAACATTATAAAAAATGCTCAACATAACCAAATAAGTTTAATACAAAAGAAAGAAAAATTATTAATGAAATCTGAGACCGAAGCAAAAAATGAGTGTTTTCACTTTCTTTCTCTTTTTGCCTTTTCCAATTACTTTATCTATTGATTGAAGATGTGGTAAAAATGAGAACTGAAAGGATTATTTACCCAACAGGCCCATGAAACATAAAAAACGAAACAAGAGTGAGAGTTTTATTGCTGAGCACAAGATAGTATTTTATCGAAATTTATCATAGATATTGTTCAGGTTTGTCAGCTTTAGTTGCAAGATGGACGAAAATGGACATTAGTTATACATTTTTTTCCAAAAGATTGTCTCCTAAGTTGCTTAAAGACAGAAAGGGAAATACAGACCGGTGTATTTGCCCAGAACTCATACATCTATTGATATTCTTGTCCAGTACGTATTATATCTTTTTTAATTTTTTTGCGCCTTATTTTTTACCAACCGCTAGTAGAGGAGTAATCGTTTGTTAATTCTTTTGTTAACACGGGGGCGATTACGACTCCAGACTTTTTGGTAAATCGACTGTTTTTAACTTTTTAGTTATTATTCTTATATTTCACAGACCAACTCCCCAAGTTAATGGAGTAAACTTTCACCGAAAAGTAAGTTTCCTAGTGGTGAAAAATAGAGAGAGAGCCCCCAGAGTAATTCTGTCCATAATCATTCTAGTGTTTGGGAAAATATTG
This sequence comes from Trachelipus rathkii, assembly GCA_015478945.1. Taxonomy (NCBI): domain Eukaryota; kingdom Metazoa; phylum Arthropoda; class Malacostraca; order Isopoda; family Trachelipodidae; genus Trachelipus; species Trachelipus rathkii. The sequence continues at coordinate 42,718 of JABUQX010111900.1, read as the reverse complement.
AAACGCCCAGGGGAAAAAAATACAGACGGCCAAAGAGAAGGAAAAATAGTTTTCTTCTACTTTATAACCTCGTAGAGGAAGCGTATGAAGAGCAATTATCTTATATGCTTATGTAAATGAACATTTCGGAATTGTAAAAAAAATCGTAGAAAAGGGAAGCCTCCAAATGAGTAAAAGTCTTTTTGCAAATTACTTAAATGATTAATGATAAATCTAAAGACTAAAATGTTTAACATGACTGGATGAACAAAATTCAAAAATTTGTTAAATATGAAAAAAATTGACCGAAAAAGAAGGTTTTTAATAATAATGTTATTGCGGATGATGGTGCCCCTGCCGCATAAGGCCGAATTTGGAATCCCGACAAGTTTTTCATATTGTAATGGGCGGAGCCCAAAGACAAATCCACCCACCGCATTGGAGAACTGTTATTTTAGTCTAGTTTAAAATATGGTATAACCGTAATGTCACAAGTCGTCTAACCAAGGGTAAAATTGACATCCACAGACTCAACAACCATTTGATTGATGATGCCTGAGAGGTAATTAACCGTGTATTTTATGTGGAAAGAAAATCAAAGGGTTCAAGAACGTGACACCCAGTACCCACCTCCGACCGATGTTCCCCCATTCCCAAAGCAGCTTGTACACTAAACCGATCTATCATAATGTCCCATTTACCTTAGAGCTCTCCACACTAGTCCTGTGTTCTGATGAAGAAATGTGATATCCCATGTAGGTGAGAGATGGCTGGAAAAAAATCACTGAATTCTAGGCCTAATCGGACTCTGCAGTTTGGTGATAAAATTTAAGGGCGACATGGACTAAATATTAATATTTAATAATTTGTAACAAACTATCCACAATAAAAAACTAATTAAGTAAGCATAAATTTTTTTTTTTGTTATTGGTCCTTGTAAAGATTTTTTTGCCGGCACTTATATAATAGTATATTTGAATAATTGCAATGCTTGCACCCATATATTCAAGCAAAATTACACCGCCAACCGCAAACTTAAAAAGAATATAGAAAAATAAAACATTAAATTATTCCTGTTTGAAATTGTTTCAAACTCTAACAGAGTTTGTATACAGTTATTAGACAATAAACCAGTCTCGTTTGCCATCGTTTGTCAGGAAAGTGTTTAGTAAATATGGAAAAGAAAAGAACTGTCCGTGCAGACACCCGACATGCATATAGTATCTAAATTTTCTCTCACACGTATTAACGAAGAATCATATGCATGTTTTAAGTCTCATCGCGAAAAGTTTAGCCTCGTCAATCGCGTAATGCAAGAGGCTAATCTGATCGAGCGTCTCTATTAAAATTGTAGACCACATGCGTTAGACTAAGTGAGAAACACGAGGGCATAGAGTCCGTCTCAAGTAAGAGAAATATTCCGGTCCACTGAAATCCTACATATAATATCTAATACATATTGTGTACGGGACCCAAGAGAGTTGAAGTACTTTACTCATCCATTCATTATGACATTTGAAGAATGATCAGACTATACTGTTCTAGTATCTACTCGCTTAATGGCGGTAGAATGAAACAAACCATGTTCACCTGGAGGAGAATCTGCCTACTCCACCACAAAAATGAACCCCTTAGCGCCTACTTAAACCTACAATAGAACCTTTACTTCTAGTAGAGTATTGTAAAGCTTTTCAAACAGACGGAGGTGATCGTTGTTTATATTGAAGTAGTATTCAAACCAGAATGTATAAAATTAGCATTTGAAGTAGGTTGGTTTCTCACGCTCAAGATCGAGACCTGAGATACAATTGGTCATCGAGGCGAGAATCAATTTTAATTAAGTCCCTTGCAACAATCTTACGATCAAACATATTTCAAGCTCTGCCAAACAAAAAAAACTGAAAAGAAGCGGTAACATAATGAGACATATAAAATATGAAGGAAACTAATCTTATTGAATAGTACTTGAACCCATGCACATAGTATTGAGTACTTCCACACAACATCACAAGTATTTGAAACCCATCCAGTGCGTCATTTATAAATTGGTGTATGATTTTTGAAAAAAAGAATGGTCAACATCTACTTGGCAGGCAAAAAGCGGATAATTATTAACTATAATGTATCCCCTTATAAATATATGATATAATATATATAATAGTATATTTCAAATATGGTGCTATGTATGATGATATAGTGACTAGGTAATATTATGATATGAATATGAGCGTAAGTAGAATATATATGTATCCCACATCCAATTTGAGATGAAATAATAAAGTGGTATGGGCCGGCTAGGAGAAAAGATATTAGAACTGTAGTGCATTTTCAAAATTTAATCCATTTAAACAAAAATCACTATAACTAGATATGTATCAATAGGAAAAGAATAATATATTATATTCCCAATGCGCGAGTGATCGTGAGCTAGCAACAAATATCTCTACCACACATGACAACCACAGGGGGGTAGACTGTAATTGAAAATAGATATGCTGATCCTAACGAATATAAAGTTTTAAGGGGGTTAGTTGTCCACTATAGGATAACCAAAGGATTTGGTGAATGTGTTCAATAATATATTTGCAAGTAAATTATATTTATATTCCAGAGGTAATGAGTAATATGGGAGTAGAAACTACAATATAAAAAAGCTGGAATATCTTTATTTAAAGGGCGTGGCTACCTCACTAATATAATTCAGCCTACCTAAAATAATCATCAAAGGATGACCATAAATTCATATTAATAAATATCTCATATAATGGGGTGAAACTATACGATACGTATTGGAAGGCCATTTTCTGCCTATGGTAGTAAATAATAAGGTTTAAATTATGTACTTTGGGTGTTCATAATAAACGAGTTATTATTGATGAGGTATATAGGCCAAAGCCATAAAGAGTAGAAGCTTAGTATGACCTCACATAACTCTGTGTATAAAGGATAACTCTAGTCCATATATAAAATGCTTTTTCAAGAACTTCAGAAAATAAATATATGGGTAATATAATGTCATAATAATATAAAGAATAAAATAAAAGTTCATCTTATCAGTACAATTAGGGTATATCAACTATGTTAAGAATTACGGTTATTTTGTACCGGTAATTTAATCTTTTAAGTGGAGTAATGGTGTTGGTGAGTATAATTAGTAGACAAGGGGGAGAGTTTCCCATTATGTCCCAAGAGCATTAGAGCATATCTCCACACATAAATTGAACAATACCGGAATCTGGAAGTGAACCGGCATAACGGCATCACAATTGCATTAGAACTCGCACGCAGGAGATCCTCGCACACAATCCTTCGGATGTTTCGACAAAGAGGGAAGTGGAGGATTGGGAGATGTTTGGTCGGGGTGACCTAATTTGATTTGAAACCTTTATTCTGTCAACTAAGAATGTTCACATAAACTATTTTCTGCTTCTTCTTATCTAGAGCAATCTTTATATTATGCATACGAGATCAAGTTTTAATTAGCAGAAAAAGTAACGTATTGTAGATTATATTTGGGCAATTTTCAATTGATGATTTCCTCCAATAATTAGTATTAACTGATATGGTAGAATTTATTTGGACCATTGCTATATTTTAGTAGTATGTATATAACTTTATCATCTAATTAACCAATTATTATTAATATTTATTTATCGTTAAATTTTCGTACATAAAAATATTATTTTATTAATAGAATTAACGTTAAAGACAAGAAAGTATACCATATACAATAAATAAAAAATTACTTGTATGTTATTAATGATTTTTATATATATAGTGGGGAAAATCAACCCTATGTATCTATCCAATAATCAATCTTAGGGTAGTCAATAATAGAATAACGGATAGGTCATTTGATATTCGGTAATAATATCAGGTATAGCTAATAAGTAACATAAGTGATATTATCTATGCGTTATAAATTTCTAAGGAGCTTACTACCCTTTCTGATCTATGGAACGCGATTGTTGCGCGCGCGAGAAGGGCCTTAAGCGCGCGTGTTTGGTGTTGGGCCAGTCGCTCTACTGCTCGTCAATTGCAACAATAACAAATTTCTAGCTTCCGCACATATATTCTAGAGAGAGAGTAGACAGCATCGGCTGCTGCGACAGAGACCCAACAAAGGTGGGACGCATTCTAGTAATTTTTTTACCATTTTGCCGATTAGTGCTATGTTACAAATTCTCCGGTCTATTCGTTAAAACAGTTAAATTGACTTTTCTTACTGCGCTCATTAAAATACCTATTGTTGTTCTTCAATCGTGCAAGTCCCACTCTATCTTGTCTTATTGCATGCTACATTCGGAAAATTGATCAGTGCTTATCGGGTGGTAAAAATCATGTCGAGTAGTGGGAGAAAAAAAATTCTGCGCTCTTCTATCACTCATGCTGAATTTTCATTCAGCTGTGTAAAAGTTACGTTTGCAGATGAATACTTCTATTCCGAGCAAAGACGCGCTTTATCTAAAAATCAAAAGTAAAGTCTAAGTATACATATTAACCTTACTTTGATATCATACCCTACTGGTATAAAAAATTATCTATTTCTGATTGAGCCTTTCTATCCAAAAAAACATCTCTAAAACAACTTCTAGATTATATATCTGATGCTTTCTACTACCTATTATTACTTTAATTCTATTTCTTTGTGTATTCTGTTTACTAAGTCTACTCAATCTTGAATAAGAATAATCTCTTCTTATAAGCCTATTTCCATATTTGACTACTCTAAGCTCAACTTCCAGTAATATATCAGAATTACTTGTTAATCATCTATACTCCTCCATCCTTACTTTCTATCTACCAAATTAACATATAGCCATTTGACTTATATAGTGTATTACTATTGATGATCAGGTGCTTAATTAATTGGGATCCTATAATAACTAATTGCACGTGATAGGTAAGAGCTGTTAGTATGGGCTCACGATGGATATTAGGCATTCCTCCTGAGTTTTGATTCTAGTGAGTGCTTATTCAGTATGCTTGACCCCGTTGCTGTTTCGGGGTATAATAAATACGGCAAAAAGGAGAGTTAATACAATACTTTAATATACTTAATTCACCTATCATGTATTATTGGTTAAGCAAACACTAATGTACCTAATAACTCATAGATTATCCTGAAAAAAAGATAAGTACCGCTCTATGATACACTCTAAACTATTTTCAGCAACCTATAGCTACTGCACTTTATTCTTATCGAATGATTCTTTATGAATACTATACTACTCAACTCTCCTTTCTTTATAAGATCATCTATGAGTATTCGAGTACACAACATACATCTTACTTTTATCCGTACCCATTCCCACGCCTACGCACGTCTCCTCGGAATGCTCATAGGCATAATTGCTCACTGGCAGTGTTAGGAACATCCAAAGGCTACAATAACTCTATTCTAGTACTCACCACTAGATTTATCTCGCTTCACCCGCCCTCTACGGAATTACATTGAGCCAGACTGCGTATCTTCCAACATGTTCGCTGCCGTTGTACTACACATAACTGTTAGCCAAGGACAAGTCTGTTCCTTTGATTCACGCAGAGAAATTCATTACCAACACCTCCTTTTTTAGTGGATAACAACAAAGTCAAGCAGAACTCTACTGCCAAACCTCCACCCTCGACTTGAGCCTTCTTCCACAAAGCATTCTCATCATAGCTAGCGGTGTATCTTTCTCAGTTTTATCACTTTCACACACCCCCCACTCAATTATTCGCTGTATCATTATATCTCGTCACCAAGATCTCCCCCAGCATTTCCTACTTTAGTTCGCATCATCTGTCTGTAGCGTCACGTATCTACATTTTCACTAGCTATTCATTATATTCGTCATATCTTCCTCTAGCGCGCGTGTCACTAGTAATTCGACGTTACTTCTCTACTCATTATTCAACTTCGTACAGACGTTCCAGATGGACTCTATCCTTACCATTCTACTCAACTACGAGTTCCAATTCTGTCCTCTCTGTCTTTAACTTCTAGAATTGCTTGCACTATATCTCGTCTCAAATCCTCTTCCGCCATTCTGATCTCAATATATCGCTAAATCATGAATGTATCTTCTCATCCGCGATAGAGTTGTGCATCTCAACCAATTAGTCGATAATAACATACTTCTGAAAGACAATATACTCCCAATACATAGTACTACTCAACCATCTCACTAAACCACAACGCTCTTCTCTAACTATCTAAAACTCCTACCTCCCTTCTTCCTCCGTTACCGCGGTGTCTTCTCGTCATACTCCCTGTGATGACACACTTATATGAATCATCAATATCTGCGCTTTCTGTAATCTTCACCTTTACCAGGATACAGATCTATACTATTCAGAACCATAGTGTCGTTTAGACAAAACTCACATCAGCAACGGTATGCTTCAATTAGCATTTTTCACTCACATAACATTTAAAGAATACTAGTAATTATCTGTTAGTGCTGTGCGAGATTTCAGGGTTATTTATCTCCTACTCTTCACCACATCTCGTGTTCCTCTACTATGGCCTTCATTTATTGGACTCATTCAAACGACACTCATTCTCAGCCTTCTTACTGAATGGAATTAGTTAACTAGCTCTCTATCATCAGAGAAGGGAAGGGAAAAAGAAGCCATCCCTGGCCTTTCACCATTTCAAGTTAGCCTTGCGCTTCATGTGATTGCGACCTTAGAGCCTGGTGAAGAGCAACAGTGAAAACCCAGAAATAGGCTCTCGTGAGTAAACTTGTTTCTGACTTTGCGCAGTTCCCACGTTGACCCTTCTATGCACCTTCACGTCTAAGTACTTCCATGCTATGTTCTAAGACCTATGTTCGGCCTTGTAAAATATACAAAAAAAACCCCCCAGCACGTTTCCGTTTCATTCTTTCAAAACAAGATGACATATCAATAGTCCTTCCGAATTCCTCAATCTTTCAGTAGAACACAACATCTCAATCACACCATTGAAAAAACGACTTAAACCTTCGTCTGCTCTTACCTTATGATGTCACTAATATGAGTTCTTTTTCTCTGCGCATGACTGAGGTTCTGTAATTGATGTAAGGATTATCAGCATTAACTACACTCTATGCTTTTTATCAGCAGGTGTCCTTCATGTACTCCTATCTCTCTTAGTAAGAAATTCTGCTTCCGATTGCTTCAGTGCTGCTATTCCTCGCTTCTCATGAATAAATCTCACTACTCACTACTTGGAACATTCTCTCCGTATAGAAGTATGGAGTTCGCACCCTCTTCTGCTATGGTTGCATTTAGTCTCACTCAATACACCTATCTCTCTTGAAAAGTGCGGGAGCGGAGCCTGACAAGACACTCCCCTCCTTGAATATACGATGCATCTAACTGCCTTCTTAGTCCTCACTCGATCTTCTTTCTCCAGTCTCTTTCTTCTTCGCGTTGAACAGTTGCATCACTCTTATATATTATTGCTCTTATAACAGACGCCGCTCTTTCGAACTAATTAATCTCATCTCTTCACCTTTAGGGAGAACTCATGGGACTCTATTATCTACACAGTTTCATCCTCTTTCTGACCCCTAGACTTAACCGTAATGCTCATTCCTACATACGAGTATGCTCAAATGGTAAAGTCTATAATACTTTCTTTTTTTATTTTCCCCACTTTATGACTTAAACACTTACAAGCGCCGTATGTAGGTTCATATCGACCTTTGTTTGTCATAAAATGTAGTTAGCTTTCTCAACTCCATTGATTTTCATGAAGACCTCTGGCC
>JABUQX010111900.1:0-30000 GCA_015478945.1 Trachelipus rathkii | reverse complement strand
ATAATAATAATTAATCAATAATGCAAAAACAAAATCAGAGTATTTGTCTTAATATAATTTTGCAAGATTTTTCCAGCTCCTAAAAGAATCCAACATTTCGTAAATTTTTCAGACCATTCTGAGTAAACCAAATTAGCCTTTTGGTAAAAATCGAGCTTCGTCCACTCACGTGAATATTTCATGGATTTGTACGACTATTTACAACAACTTAAATTAAAATAAATTTAGTCACTAAAAAGGAGGAGTAAAATAAAAAAGAATTTAAAAAATAGTTACTTACAAAATATAGCCAATACTAAATATAACAACATATGCAGTAAAACCGTGAAAAAACATCTCAACAACGATATAAAGAATTACTAGATTTTCAGAAAAAGAATAAATTTGTGAACTTAAGACTGCGAATCCCTTCTTATAGAAAGCGACCGACATTAACACAAATAACGAAATATTTCGTAACCTAATATTTTACTGAGAAAAAAAATAATTAAAAACTTAAATGATTAAACTTCCCACATTTTTAATTTTCGTAATTTACTCAGTAGTTTAATTTTACTTATTATATTTGTAAAATATATATTATATTTAATTTAATTTAATTCGTTGTTAAAATAAAAGTCATTTAAATTCCTTGAAAAAACATGTGAGTGACGAAAGCTTAGAAGGCAATTATTTTGTTTTACTCAAGAATTATCCTGAAAAAAGTACCGAAAATGTAGGGAAGTATTTTAGGAGATTTGAAATATCGCAATATTAATAAATAAAATCAATATAAATAATAAATGAAAAATAATAATAATAATAATAAATAATAATAATAAATAATAATAATAAATAGTTAATAATAATAAAATAATAAGAATAATAAAATAAAAAAAATAAATAATAATAATATAATAATAATAATAATAATAATTAATAAAATATAATAATAATAATAATAATAATAATATAAAAACAACATAATAATAATAATAATATAATAATAATAAATATAATAATAATAAAATAATAATAATAATAAATAATAATAATAAAATAATAATTAAATAAAATAATGAAAAAAGGGAATAAGATTAAGATAATAATAAAAAATAAAATAAACTAAAAAAAAAATAATAACAAATAAATAATAATATAATATAATAAAAATAATAATAGATAGAAAATAACAATAATAAGTAACACAAAAGATAATAAAAGAATAATAATCGTATTAATAATAAAATAATAATGAATTGATAACAGAAAAATCACATTTTTAATACTTAAAAAAAAAATGAATTAATATAATAAAATGAATTTAATACTTTAATAAAATAACTTAAGTACTGCAATTACAGAAATAAAAAATTATCATTATGAAAGTATTATTATTACATTATTATATAATTATTTATATATATTATTATATATTATTATTAATTATATATATATTATATATTATTATATTATTATTATTACCTATTATTATATTATTATTATATTATATAAATTATAAATTAACGATATAATATATATATATATATATATATATATATATATATAAATATATAAATAATATATATATATATATATATATAATATATATATACATATATATACTATAATATATATATACTATATATATAATATATATAATATATAGCATCATCATCATCATCCATCATTCATGTTCGTCATCATCATCATCATCATCTATCATCATCATCATCCTAAAAATCATTCATCATCATCATCATCATATTTCACCTTCTTCCCCAAGACGGGGGTAAAGTGCGTACATGCACCGGAAATAGAAAATTAGTAGAAAAAATATGACACATGTCGAAAAGAAAGCCAGAACCTTACCGCGCACCCTTTATACCATATGAGAACTCCGTCGCCAACAAAAAATCCAACCTAATTTCACGGACCGCGACCTGACCCTCACTATGGCATCCATCAAGTCGGCTCATCCCTTGACCCATGAGCAAACAAAACCATACCCCACAAAAAAACCCCGCCTCAATCCTATTAATGCACCTTCTCTCCCCACCAAACTCACATTTTTCTCTCCAGCATCCTTTACTGACTCAAATCCACTTTTTCTCAGTCTCCCAGCCGGTTCGATTCCCAACCACACTCACCGCTAACATCCGCTTAACCCAACCGACTATCATTCCATAATTCCACATGAACCAAACATCTCACGTACTTTTATCATTCTCTCATTTATCCCTTTCTTCACCCTACACAACTCTCCTCTAAAACGTTCATTCTTTATTTTATCAATCTTCTCAACCTAACAAGCCCCTAAGGTCCATCGAACACATTAAGTTTAAATCTATATCTCTTATTCCAGAACTGTAGTCTCACTACTATATATTAACACAGTTAACAACATACACTCATGTAAGCCCTAGCTCACTCGAGACTTATTCCCTATCATCCACAAACGATAATGCACCAGCTTACCTTCGCATTCACAAACTTCCACTACACTCTGCTCATCCTTCCCTTTTCCATCCAAACATATATCCTAAATATTTAATCTCATACACTTGTCCAGACTATTCACTATCTACAAAACCTTCCCACCGAAGACTTCCTCACTCACAACCCTAACCTACTCTTATCACGTTTACTTTTAAACCCCTCCTCTTACACCCTTCCAAATCTCTCTTCCAATCCTCTAAATCTTCAGATTCACCGCCACAAAACCAAATCATTCGCATATAAAAGGTAGGGCACCCTCCACTCTCCATTCTCCCACTTTCTAACACCTATCTCCTGCACTCCACCTCTGATTACTTTCTAACCCCATCCCAATACAAATTGAATAAACAAAGGAGACATAACAACATCCGTGCCTCACTCGCTTATTAATAAACCAAACATTTCGAACGTTTATTCTTTACACACACTTTCCACTATCGTCATACATACTTTGATCCATTCAGAAGCTACACCAAACACCAACAATCACTAACAACCTGCCATAGGCCTTCCCTATTCATCCTATCATACACCTGTGCACAACCATAGAACCTAAATTTATTCTTCTTCTCTCCCTCATTTTCTCAATCATGTTTCAATGTAAAATTATCCACACATCCTCTTACCAACTCCTAAACGCACCTTGTTCTTCACCAATAGTGCCTTCAGTCACCTTGTTCTTCACCAAAATACCAGCATATATCTTCCTTACAACACTAAAAACTAATCCCCTATAATTCCTACAGGCACCCTTATCCCCCTTACCCTTATATAAGTACTATTACTGCTCTCCTCCAAACTTCTCGAACTACAGAGCTTCTATAACGCTTTGAACACAACTTCCAAAATCACCATCTCGCCTCCGTTCTTATCATTTTACCAATAATTTCATTATACCTGCAGATTTACCATCTTCACTCTCACTCACCACTTACCTCCTCCTTTACTAACACCTCCCCCCAAAATACCATTCCTAGGCACTATCAAAAACCCACCACACATCACTATCATTCTTCATTACTTGCCAATGATTGCAATTTTCAATTGTTCCTTCCACACTCCCCTCACATCCATGTCATCAGTTACGAAAAAGCACCATCCCTTATTCTCATGATTCTAAGCAATGCCCCTTATTTCCATTGTTTTAAACCTTTCCGCTCCTTCCAGAAGAGCTATTATATCTTCTTGGCAAGTCCCCATTCATCCTTTCTCCAAAACTTCATTTACCTCTTTTTACTCCTACATACGTGTGCACCTTTAGTATGCGCCTCAACCCTTATATAATCCAAACATCTTCTTGAAAAACTTCATAATTGCCTTTATACATCAACCACACTTCTTTTTACTTTAAACACTGCACACTTCTCAATACACCAATCACTGCTAACATCTATTCCTACTTAAGCACATCCACAAACTCCGTTGCACTCTAACAGATTACTCCTTCATTTCTCCAGATTGCTCAGTTTCAAACTTGTCTCATCAACGATTACTTGCAGCCTCTTAAATACTATCCTTCTTCCTGTTAAACTTAAAACTTCTGGACTCTTAAGTCTACCCACTTCCTTCTATCACTTTCCTCTCCATTCCAAGCCCCCAATAACATAATTTACAAAAACAACATAATGATTCGAAATCACATTCCAACTCCTCACTGATTAACAAATCCACCAAAACCTTCAACACTCCTTCTCACCCAACACAAATTCAAACATACTTTTCACTTGATACTATTCTCTACCACACCAACTCTAGTATACTTATGAATACTCTTGTTTCCGAAGAATTATTACTGCGCATATACCTCTCTCCTCACAGATATCAATAACCTTAATACCATTCTCATTTTCTCTCACACTCCAAAAAACACCGTTATACCATCCCGTTTTTGATCACCTATCCAACCATTAGTCACTCACTACAATCAACTGCGAAACTTCTACTCCACCCCACCCAACAACATCATTCCAGATTATCAAAACTAAGCACTCTTTTTCAACAGCCCCAGTATGAATTTAATTCACAACCACACATACCTTGATCTTTTCAAACTTAAATTTAACCATTAGAATTCTATACCACACACACAAAATTCTTACCATAGCGTACACAAGTCACTCATCAGAAATTGCAACCCTTTCTACACCTTCTCTCATTCCTTCACACCATCACATACACAATTTTCTCCACCATACCACTCATTTCACACGTTCCTTCATCTTTTTTCTGTCACAGTTAGCAATCAAAATTTACCTTTTAAATAAATCCATTCACCTGTCTCCCTTCTCTCAACAATTTATTCATCTGACATTTACCATGTTAAACCCATTACGATTCATACACTTCGCCGAAAAGATAGAAGATCCTACTTCGGTCGCTACCTTCTTCGAACAGCATAGCATTCCTGGCAAAAGATAAGTGTAGTGGGCCAGCCAACCCAAACTACCACCGTCCTAATCGCCTCCTACGACACGCAGATAAGAATTGTAAGGCTATGTGGAAAAGTGTGTGCGTAAGAGTGTATCGATAGAGTGGATATAACGCAGAAAAAAAACGAAACCATTAGCCCTGGAATTCATCTAGACCCTCAATACCCATAAGCCAAAATAGTAATTCATCACTGAAAGTATGCGCGCCTCTCTCTCTCTCTCTCTCTCTCTCTCTCTCTCTCTCCATTATATATATTATATATATAATATATATATATATAATAATATATAATATTATATATATATATATATAATAATAGTATATAAATAATATATAATATATAATAGTATATATAACTTAATATGGCAACTCCTATAACTTTTGTTTGCTTCATGCTTACACATGTTAATATTATACAAACGATCATCTATTACAAATTTCATAATATTATGATCAAATCTCTTTTTGATAAAATAAATCAAATGGTAAAGTTAACTAAAAATTAAAAGATGAAGTAAAATTAAACAAAACGTGTAAGAATCATCCGCGTTAATAATGTTATTTTCAACCATTACAAAAAGGGACTGTCGTGATTAAATCGCAATAGAGAGAGGTGCGTGTGGAGTATTAAAATCGCTATAATGTTACCTTTGCATCTCTTATTTACATCCTTTATCTTTATGTTAAATAAGAAAAAAACACTTTCAAGTTTATTAAACGTATGATATATATATGATAATAATATATATAATATAATATATAATATATATATATATAATTAATATATAATAATATATATATATATAATATATAAAATAAAATATATATATATATATATATGTAAATGTACTAAGCCCACACGAAACGGCGAGCTCGATCAAAAATTTTTCACCATGTAAGCCTCTATGATACAATTAAATAATGTTAAGGCAAAATAAATTTTTTTCTTACCTACCTGACCTGACCTGACCACCTACCTAACCTGACCTAAACCCAACCTTAACCTGTACTTAACCTAACCAACATACCTAACTAATTTCCCCCTAGAAACAAGTAAAATAAAAAAAAAATTCATTTTTCCCCTCAGAATACTATTTATATCATAAACTTACCTTGAAGCAAATTTTTGACCGATTCTCCCGTCCTTGGGAGGTTAAGTAGCTTGTCCTTATTATTATATATATATATATATATATAATATATATAAATATATATATATATATAATATATATATATAATATATATATAATATATATAATATTATATCATATAATATATATATATATATATATATATATATATATTAAATAATATTATATATATACTATATATATAAATATATATAAATATAATATAATTATATATATATATATAATACTATAAATATATAATATATATATATATAGAAATATATATATTATAATATATATATATTATAATAATAGTAATAAAAGAAGAGAGAGAGATGAGAGAGAGAGAGAGAGAGAGAGAGAGAAAAAAAGCTTTTGTTAATTAATAGTATATATATAATAATAATCATATATATATATAATAATATTAATATAAATATATAATAATATATATATATATAATATATATTTATATATATAGTATATAATATATATATATATATATACTATATCCAGCACCCGAAGGCCCCATCATTAACTTTAAACTATAACAGCTACAGAAAATAAATACACATTTTTGATTTAAGCCAAGCAATCTCATCGATTAAACTTAAAATATAATATATATATATAATATAAATATAAATATATATATAATATATATTATATATTATATATATATATATATATATATATATAAGAGAGAAGAGAGAGAGAGAGAGAGAGAGAGAGAGCTCTGAGTAAAAGAAGCTACTGAGTCGCCACTGAATAATATATATATATATATATCATATAATAATATAAATATATAATAAGATATTACTATATATATATATATATATATAAAATATAATAATATAATATATATATACTAATATATATGGCCAAGCACATCCAAAGCCCCATGCATGTAACTTTAAAACTATAACAGCTACAGGAAAATATATAACATTTTATGAAGCAAAGCAATTTCATCGATGAAACTTAAAAAAAAATTATTGTATTAATATTTATTATAACACCTTAAATATAGTTTATAATCTTAGTCTGCCAAGCGTTCCCATCAACCTTCCATTCCTGCAGTAATACAAGAGCAAGAGTTACCAAATATTTGCTCTATTCTCTGGAAAAATGTTATATTTCTTTTATTCCTTTGTAGGTCGCAGCGACTGTAGGACCAGGAGATAACCCCAGGGCTCTGTCCATCTTGTTTTACCCGTGTATCCTTTAGTAAGAAAAAAAAAATTCAACATTGCAACTTTGCGTGCTCCCTCGGAGTACTCGAGCTTCTTCCGTATTGTCAAAAAAACGTAATTATCTATACAAGTCCAACATTTAAACATTAAATTTTAAAAAACTTATTTTTTTTTTTTTATTTCATGGTAAAAATGTCTCCTGACTTATTAAAATCGATTATAATTTTCATGTAGCTGTTATAGTTTTCTTAGTTACATGCATGTTGCTTCGATGCTGACCATAATATATATTTATATATATATATATATATATTAGATAATATAATATTATATATTATATAGATATATATTATAGATATATAATATTATAATATATATATATATAATAATATATATATATTATATATTATATATATATATATATAGATCAGGCCTTTTTACAGAGAAGCACAGGAGCCGCCTCGTAAAAAAAAAATAAAAGCAAATAAAAAGCAACTAATGTAAGAAAATAATTTCAAATTACATTATTACTAAAAATAATGTTTACAAATAATAAACAGATGCTAATTTTAAATTAAAATCATTATTTCCGAAAAAATTATTGTTCATAAGAACATGACTGGAGAATTCATTTGCCACCGTATAGACGTAATTATAAGCTTTCAAAACACTGGTTTCATGCAACGTAAAAAGAAAAACCGTATTATTATTTGTTATTTGAGATTTTTCCATAAGGCCTCTTTCAAAACTCATAAAATAACTCCTCCCAAAACTGCAACCTACTCAAAATAGAGGGCCAGTTTGCAATAAATATGGGAAACAAAATAAAATAAAGAATTTTTTTTTTAATAAATAAAACAAAACATTATTAGTAATAGTAATATATATATATATATATATATATATATATATATATATATATATATATATATATATTATATATAGAATATATATATATATATATATAATATATATCTATATATTTAATATATATAATTAATATATAATATAGAGAAAGAGAAGAGAGAGAGAAGAAGAGAGAATAGAGAGAGATTTCAATCCATATAAAGAAACCTTATGAAATAATTGATAATATCATCATTCAGATGAGGCAAGATTCTCAATTATCAGCCCTAAACTCTACCATTAGGAAATTCCCACAAAATTCACTAGCTTCCAAAACAAAGTTCTGAAAAGCCTTAGATTTTAATGGCACAATGTATTTTTTTACAATCATTTTTACGTAATGAATAACCGTGATTTATGACCAAATAAATGCTGATCATTTCCTTTTAGGGGGTTCGGCCGACTGAGGACAGATATTAAAAATCATCTTAGAGAATATTCACAAGAGTTTCCGAATCTTATAGACCTTTTAGTCTGATCGCCACAATTCCAGCAACAACAGCATCTGTTGAAATGAGTTTTTCTTGCCTAAATCGTATAAAGACATCCCTTCAAGACATTTTATATAATATATAAATAATTCGCGAGAAAAGGAAGAATTGGTCTCTTTACAATAGCTCAGTGGTGAGTACTTTACATCATTTGTATCACCACTTTCAATATAGTATAGAATATATATATATATATATAATAAGATATATAAAAATATAAATATATATATAATATATATATATAATACTATATAATAATATATATATATATAGTAATATATAGTATAATATATAATATATATATATATAATAACATTTTAATTAATTGCAATGCCTCCCCATGTTTGTTCACGAGCCCGCTACTGAATAAATATATATATAATATATTAATATATATATACTATATATATAATATAATATAATAATAAAATATATATATATATATATATATATAATATATTATATATATATAGTATATATATATATTATATAATATATATATAATATATAAATTTATAATATATATTAATATATTACTATATATAATATATATATATATATATATATATATAAATACTATATTATATATAAAATATATATATAATATTATATATATATAAATAAAATATGAAAGGCTGGCTTTCCGTTCACTTATGTCATGTTCTTCTACTGCTTTCTTGCCATGCTGTCACGTACCTACCCCATTCTGGAAAATAGAAAGGAAGATAAGAAAGAAGAAAGAAATATATAATTATATATATTATATAATAATATATATATATATCACTAAACCTCATTAATATATATATATATTAACCATATAAATAATATATAATTTAAGTATAATATATACTTATTACCAACAGTATAACACTATTATATTTTGCTCATAAGTATGCTGATAATAACTCATAACCTAATATACTATCATATTATATATCTTATATTATATATAGTATAATATAACATAATTTATATTACAAACCTAAATATCATCATATATATATTACCTAATGATAGACTGTTCTCATCATTCACATCCATATATATATAACTAACTTTAATACTTCATTAATTCGATTTACGTATATATATTTAATAAACTTTCCATACAAAACCACCTCCTTTCATTTAAAAAACATCCAATAGTGAATTATTCCTGTACATCAAAATAAAACATCTTCGTTGACCAAATATAACTCTCTATTCAATTAAACACACCAAACTTTCTCATTGCAAATAGTGATCTTACAAAAAAACCCCAACAACAAACATGAGAACAAACTATATCCTGCGATACAATATAGACCAGAGTATATCACTCTTGACTCACATGCTCCTTTCCGCAATATACTTCAATTATCATTATTCTACTAACCACTTATCGTATATGCTTCCCGTTGATTCCTACGTCGCCTTCGCCCACTTGCTGAGATATCTATATTACATAAACTGCCAAATCACATCCGATTCGTAATACACGAAGATTAAGAACTACCAGACAACCAATTAACAATCAATCTCACAAGCCATACACATTCCGATATTCTTAGAGAGCTTAACAAACTATACGCACTCCTCACATACCAGAATTTATGAATATATCTTACACCAGACTAACATTCTATTCCTCTGCCTTCAACATTATCAATACTTTTTAATCGTCCATATTTGCTATAAGAATTAACTCCACGAATCAAATCACCTTGTATATATCACACACATCCTAGCTATATATATTTAAATCGAGACGAGTCACTTTAATCTTTCAGCCTATTAATCATATATAATACGACCTCTTTACTGCTAATTTCTCATAAAACCTTAGATATTAGCATAGTGTGTATTTGTTGTCTGACTTCACAGTCATTTTCCCTCATTTGTTCTCAAATGGTAAGGTTTGATCCACACATTCTTCTACCACTTGTATCTAAACCACACCTTGTTCTTTCCACCAATCCGTCCTTCTGCACTCCACGCACATTTTCAAACAAAATACCAGCATATATATTTTATTACAATGAGCAGCTAGCAATAAACTTAATTCTCCCTTTAATACCTACATTACCTTATCCCTACAACTCCCTTCACACCTATCATCAATATAAGGTAACTATTATGCTCTTGCCTTGAGAAGGACTGAATTGATCATTATTATCTTCTAGCAAGAACAACTGCTTGTTCCAAATAATCTACAACAGTTCCTTACCCATTATACCTCCAAATTCCAATAGCACGAATCTAACTCATCCTATTAAAATACAACTTAAAACGACGTAGTAACTACACAACCTGCATGAAAAACATTCTAAATTAAAAATAAATCATTAGCTACAAATCTCTAACTAGAGGAAGTGAAAAAAAACATGACCGTTATATCATATATATAATTATATAAATATATATATATATAATTTAATAGTATAATATATATATATATATATATAATATAATATATATATATATATTATATATATAATTATATTATAATATATATATGATATATATATATATATAATATATAAATATATATATAATATATATTCTATTTAAGGAATACTATATACTCCATACAGCTATATCTATTGTTACTCATTAACATTTGTTCGCCTACTACGAGTCTCACTATAACACAAAAAAATACGTCGTGCATATACTTACTCTCTTGCCTAAGAGGATCTTATAAATCTCTAGCTCATCCATCAGTTAGCAAACAACCAGGAAAAATTCGAATAGCTAAGTATTATCCTCACCTTTGCCGAGAATCGTTTTAGCCTACTCTCAAGCGCCAACGAGAGAACCATCAACACATTACCTACTACTCCCAGAGAAGACATATAAGTAACACTAGCTTGCTCGCTACCCTATATCAAACCAGAACAAGTACTTATTCAATGTACTATGAAATCTTACAGACTCTCCCTTTACCTTCCTACAAAACTTCTAACAACATATAATATAAATATACTTATCTAAAATCATAATATCATATTTCTATATCATCTAACTAACTTCCATCTTATCAAAAAAATTTTAAAACTACAAAAACACCCACTAACTTAACACTATCCCCCACTCATAATATCGTTAATTAAATAACCTATTCTCTGTTTCAATTTAGCATATAACTTATATATATTGTAAATATTTTCAATTCTCTCGTCTAGGAAACTGATCAACACTAAAATAATGATCTCAATCAAGATCATATCCCCACAGACAATCCAAATATCAGATCAATACAAATTCCACACAGAGAGTCACAAAAGTCAGAATATTGCCTATCCCTACTTAGAGCGGGGTAAACGACTATCCGACATTACCATCTCGCCCTGTGCATTGAAAATTTTACCACCTCAGAACAGAAAGTCACACAGACTCAATATCTCTACATTCCGAATAATTTATACTTACCACGAGCCATCCTCTAAACCAAAAAAGTTAGAGCACAAAAAGACAGACGTCATATAGCGAACCGACGAGACTCCCGTCAAGCGTCTAACATTTATCACCTAGGTTTCCACACCATTCTTCAATACAACATACCTAGAGAGACCTCCCTCACATACTGTTTATTTTATATATATTGATGTTTAGTATCATTTTATATTTATTATATTTAAGTCTGAATAAGCATGTAACTATACCTGCGAATGAGGACAGATGATTTAGGTGTCGAGACAACGCTAATATACTAATACATAATATAAATAATAACTTATATTTACTGAGAGAATAATGTATAACAAAATTGTCCTCATATAGAGAGCAGAATCGTAATCTCACGCTCGACCTGATAATCCTCAAGCAATCTTTTCATAAGCAATTATTGTTGCGGAATATATGAGAATATCACCAAATGTTATCAACTCGACGCTTCTATCCATTCCTGACCAATCCTCCTAACCAAAAAAAGCTTAGATCTATAAAGAAACAGTTATAAGCGAAACGAGTCACCCGTTCAAAGCGTTTATTAATCACCAGGTGAGTTTCAACCCTGTCTACTATTTATCTCCTATATAACGTATCGTTACGAGTAAGATTTTATATTGTATACTAACAGAGATTTAGCTTTTACCGACAAATATATTTAATATAGTTACCACGTAAAACAAAGAATCATATTACGGGAAGTAAAAGAAATGCGACTCCTTCTGGAGTGAGTTACGAATCCACCGCCTGTTGCGACTAGAACAGAGCGATACAAACGCAATAACACATCCATTGTCCATCCCTCTGAACCCAAAAAGTTAGATTCAGAACAGTTTAAGCGGAACCGACTCCTCAAGGGCGTTATCACCAGCGTTCTCCACCACGTGATACCATCTTCCTCACGTTATCTATTAGATCTATATTATCAGACTAAGTACTTTGTCATTTAGTATATAATAACAAATGAGCTTAAGATAGTTATAGTAACAGAGCATATTAAATAATATATGAACAACTAAAAACAAATATAATAAACTAAATACAATGGAAATAGATGTAAAAATGAATATATATACGCTAACCACTAGAATACGAAGCCACCAGTGACACTAGAGTTTAGAGCGAGAGGCATGAAGTGGAACGATCTTATACGGACTACTGGACACAAATGACCGTCTGCTCTAACCACAACACTGACCATCTTCTCCTATAAACACCAAAAAAAGATTAGTTCAGGAATACAGTTTTAAAGCGATATCGAGCTCCCGTACATAAGGCGTTAATCAACACCAGAGGTTTCCACCCCTTGTCCTATCACCTCGTAGTCGAGTTATCGTTAAGATAGATTTGATTATATATTTATAACAATTGCTTTTTTATACCGCAATATTAATATATTACCACTAAACGAAAGATACTTTATACCGGAGAAGGGGAAAGAATTGCTCCTACTGGTATCGAAACCAACCTAGCCTGATTGAGCGACTGAGATACGTTAATACAATACTCGATCAGCTCATAACAACACTGAGCCTAATCTCTATCTATTATATATCCAACATAATAAAAAAGATAGATTATCAGGAACAGAGTGATTTAACGCGAACGAGCTCTACCGTTACAAGGCGTTATCAACCAGTTCCACTCCTGTCCTACCCTCGTATACGATATCGTATAAGATATTATTATTAATATGATTATAAGATTATATATAACATTGCTTTTTACCGCAAATTAATACTATTTACCACTCAAACAAAACTATTACGGAAGGATATAAGAATATGTAACCTTACATCTGTGAGATCAGAACCACCGCCTTGCGACATGAAGAAATAACGACATTATCTACTAATACGCTGCGTGACCGACTGATCCTATCCTCGTAATCCAAATAAAGAGTTAGATTTGCAGTTGAGCAGAGTTAAGCGATAACAGAGCTATCCCGATCAATCGCCTGATAACAACCAGGTTATCACACCGCCGTCCCTGCTCCCTCTGCAGTATCTTATCAATCGAAAGACTAATATCTAATTATCTAAAATAAATATAAATAACAATAAATAGTCTATATAACTCACCAATATGAATACATCATCGCTTTTCAGAAACCAACACACCATCAAAAAAAAACCATTGCAGTAAACTTTCAAACCCCTGACAAAACAAGCTGATGATAGACAGAAGTAAACAAGTGACGGAAAACCAGAATAAAAAGAGGGAAAAAATTAGAGAGCCTATCGCTCTGACGTCAGAAACGACCACCACGCATGCTGCGAGAAGAAGCATATGAGAAAAGCAGACAAACTCGACCGCATCATGTACCATGAGCCATCCTCTAATCCCAAAAAAGTTAGATCAGGAAAAGAACATTTTAGAGAGCATAATAAGCTCCCAGTCAAAGGAACAGATATAATCACTGCATAGAGTTATCTTCACACGGTCCTTATACCTACAGTGACCAGCGTATAGAAATCTAAGAAATACCTTTTTATAAATTCGTAAACATAATAGCTTTTAGTAACCACCAATTTACATAATTGTATCTCCCAGTGTCAGCAGCTTAGAAAAACCGAATCATTAGCCTGTTATTAAATGTAAACAAAGATATAACAAATTAACGAGAAAGTAAAAAGCACGCGCTCAATCTACGAGTCACCGAGAAATCACCCCGAGCCTAGTCTCAGCGACTGAAGAGACGATCCAGTAAACTCCGACGCGTACTACCACGACCCATCTCTCATAACCACAAGAATAGTTATGATCATAGTCAAGAACTGGTTAAACTTAAGCCATCACAGCTCAGACGGACGCTCACAAGGCGTTAATCGATCACGATTAGTGCGGCTACCCTAACATTCTTACCGTACAGTTATCTGTATCAGTTATTAGGTGGGATATAACCTGTACAACGAATAAACACATTGGCTGTAATTATAGCCGCAATTTAATATTTACCACGTAGAAATCAAACGAAGAACTACCCGAGATACCGAATTGCCTCTCCTAGAATGGCTCCGACACCACAGCCTGATATGCGGACTGCAGATACGCCAATCTACTCGGACGCGTTTTCACGATACCACAAGACCGCTAATCCATAATCCCAACAGAAAAGTTAGAATCAGAGAGAGACATGTATAGAACAAGATATTTGGGCAGAAATCCAATAATGGAGAATATGAAAAGAACTTTCTTATTATAAGCGTAAGCATCGAGCCTCACACTTGCAAGCGTCATGATCAGCCAGATTATACCAACCACACCCCGTCACAGATATCCACTCGAGTAGTACAATATAGAACTATGATGTTTTGATAATTAAATTAACATATGCTTTTTTAACCTCGCACAAATTAATATTTTACCACTAAGAAAAGAAAAACTAATTACGGGAAGGATTAAAGAATTGCCTCCTCTGGTGGTTCGAAAACCACCGCCTGAGTTGAGCGAGACTTGAAGATACAGTACATACTCGTTACGCTTCTACCAAATCTGAGGCCGATACTACTACCTACAAAATGAATTAAGTTGAATTCAGGAACAGTATTATAAGCGGAACGAGTCACCCGTACAAGTGAGCTATATCACCAGGTTTCCACCCTGTCCTTCCCTCGGATCGTCTGTATAGAGATTTTATATATTATTATAACATTGCTTTTTACCGCAATTTAATATTTACCACTAAACAAAGAGAACTATTACGGGAAGGTATTAAATAGATTGCCTACCTACTGGGTCAATACCACCGCCTATGTTGCGTAACTGAGATACGAATCATTACTCGACGCTATCTATCCATACTTAGAGCTCAATCACTCTTAAACCAAGAAAATATACGAGATTAAGAATACAATGAATCTCGTCTTTCTAGAGGTCCGAACACGAGCACGTGTCAAGTGCAAACTCTATCGACGCGCGTGTCCCGCGAAGCCGCCGACACACATTCCTTCCGGCTTCTCGTGGTATCTCTCGCGCTAACAGATCCTATCAATTTTATATAAATTATACACGCTTTACAGACAACACCGTGCTCTCTACTCAAGACTATATCAGAGGGAATTACCCGACTCGGACAGCGCGCGGCTGCGCAAAACTGGCTAGGCATGTAGATAAAACGACCCGGCCGAACTCGCGCGACCAGTTCCCTCTAAGAGTATCTAAATTTCTCCTGACTACAGACCCTTTTGTTGGAGAAGTTCTAGACGTGCCATGTTACATCTCTCATGAATTAGTCTGAGATCTATAATATAAGTAGCTTAGCGGAGTATTGATCGTTCTCTTGAAAAGAGATCAGAGCTAGACAGCGAGCTGCGTTACGATCTCCCAGGAGACGCAAATTTTAAAACACTTCTATCACAACTAATATAGTTATACTATAATTAGATGTAAGTGTTAAAAATACATAATATGCAAGGAATGGCAAGCAACATTCTCCCTAAATTTAATGAATAACACCTCTTACGGAACGATAACAACTGGCGCGAAGGACAGTTATGCGAGAGAAACCATTAGATGAAATATACGCTCTTACTTACGAAGCGAGTCTTCGTTACGTATCAAGCTTAAACAGAGAGATATATACACTGTGGAACTCTAACTTTGTTGCAGTCCCAGAGAGAGGATGGAGAAAATCTCTATCCTCGTAGAGCGAATCGAGGAAGTACTTGTCGTTCTCACTATATCGCAGAGCATGGGCCCAAGCCCAGGTGGATGTTCGAACAATATAGAATCGCGCCATAGGAAGATAGGCATTCATATTTACCTTCCAACGTTAATAGTTCTAGATTGTATTTAGTGGGATAAATATATAAAAATTTGAGCGGAGTTAAAAAGCAATTGTATATATATAATATACTTAAGATATAGATATAACTAACAGATTACGAGGTAAAGACAGATGTGGAAAAACCTTGGTGTAATAACGCTAGCTTGATACTAGGAGAAGTTCACTTATTATGCTTCTTTAAAACTGTTCGACTTAGATAATACTAACCGTTTTTTAGGTGTATTATAATGATGATGTATGGCTCAGTGTAGAGCGATCGAGTATGCAGTATCTCTAAGTACTGCTAAAAAACAGGCTACTGGTTGGTTCGACCCAGAGAAGGCAATTCTTTATACCTTCCCGTAATAGTTCTATTGTGATTTAGGTGGTAAAATATTAAATATGCGGTAAAAAGCAACAATGTAAAGTATATAAAATATAAAATTCTTATGTATAACAGTAAGAAAACGAGTAAATGAGGAAAGGACAAGCAATAGGTGAGGAAAAACTTAGGTAGATAACGCTTTCATGAACGGTTAGGTAAGCTCAGTTCGCTTAAAACTGTTCACTGATATCTAACTTTTTAAGGAAGTGTAGAAGGGAATGGCTCAGTGGATTAAGATTCGGTATCGAGAGTTAATGGTCGTCTCGATATAGATATCGACAACAGGCGGTATGGTTCTGAACCCCTATGAGGAGGAGCAATTCTTTACCTTTCACCGTAGATTAGTTCTTTGTTTAGAGTAAAATATTAATTATGCAGGTTATATAAAAAAGCAATGTTAATATATAATAAAATTCATTACTGAACTGAATCACGAGATGAAAAGGGTAAAGGACAAGTATGATGGAAACCCTATATAGTCTAGATAACGGCGTTAATGATACTTGACGGAGGAGCTCGTTCGCCTTAAAAACTTTTCCTTGATAATCTAACTTTTTGGGATTAGTAGGAAGGACTACTAGTATATGGATAGCTATGATACTCGAAGTATATGTTCGTATCTCTAAGTCGCCAAACAGCATAGTGGTTACAGACCCCAGTAAGGATATAAGCAATTTCGATTACCTTCCTTACTCGTAATATTTATCTATTGTTGTAGATATTAGGTTAAAATATAAATTGCGGTAAAAAGCAATGGTATAATATAAAATCTTACGAATGATAAATGCTCATGCAGAAACGGGTGACGAGGAGGAAGAAGAACAGTGGAATAACCTGCGTGAATAAACGCCTGCGGGAGTTAGAGCTCGTTGCGCTATAAAACTGTCTCATTGAATACTTAACTTTTTGGAATATTAGAGATTATTGAGTACTACTATAAGTTTAGGTACATATATAATATATAGAGAAGTCAGAGGATATGATCGTTCTCAGTCGCAACAGGCAGTATGAGTTCAGACACCAGAGAGGTCACTTTGCTTCTACACTAACGTTTACACTATCCAACCTAACTCATCTTTGTTGTATTACTGGTAAATATTAACAATCTCTATGCGTAATAAAAATTTATTGGCTATATATCTATATATAATTAAGCAAAATAGTAACCATCTATAATTAATAATCCATCCCCTTAAACAACGATACGAGAAGTGAGCGTATAAACACCTGTTGATAATACGCTCTATTTATTCTAAGAGCAGAAATAAGCTCTCAACATTCACGTGAAATAGGAGGCCAAAAGCCTGTTTAATTGTGCAACGCATCTGCAAAATTTAGGAGCTGAAGCAATGATTGCCTTCTTAACGCATAACTGGATTTCCGGTCTGATTTCATATCCATCAATACATGAATTCTTACCTTTTAGTTTTCGTAGATATTTGTCAATGTCTGTACTAGCTAGATTTGTCTTTTTTTTTTCTAAATCACTTTTCGCATGCTCCTATTGTCTCCTCTCTGGCAAATTTGACGTTTCTGCATCATCATCTGACCAAAAATCTACAGGGAAGTATCCTGAAACTGTCCTAAAACTATCTAGACTCCCCGTCCCAATTCTGTTATAGCGTATTCATTAGCGCCTATTCGCAAAGAACACCCTACTTTAAATATCAGATCTTCAGTCCTGAGAAAGATTCTAAACAAAGATTGTTGACAAAAATATTTTTCATTTTTCAGGTAACATTCTTTCCCTTCTTTCATGAATTTATTGTGATTGCAAAAACCTTTCTCTATGAAAAAGTTCCTTGTTCACAGTCAAGTCTGTACTGGATTGAAATTTTGTGAAGGAGGGTTTTAATATCTTCAGTGTTCGATTTCCACACTGAACCTTCGGAGAGAGAAAGTTCAGAAGTACCGGCATCCACCATACTACTACTATAATCTTTAAGTGCAAAAGAATGACTAGACTTTAAGAGCATTAAACATGTACTTCCCCATCGGTCTCTGATCTAAGATGCCACTTTGCATGCTTGACTTCTTTAAAACTCTCCATTAATTTGGGACGTGCTGGCTTTTGCTATTTGTCCGCCTTGCTTATAAATTTGCTCCTATGAGATATTGTGAGACCAGCACCACGGCTAACTGTAAAAGTATGAACTCCAATCTCATGTGTAGCCATTATGTTAACGATTATCGAACATAGTCTTTTTCATAGTTTTATCAAGTTCATTCTGAAACAACTATTACTTCTTCGTTTTGACATTCATAAATCCTAGTATCACATTACCCAATTCCTCTCATTCCTCACCTCCTCCATCTTGTCCGTATTTTAATTACTATCAATCTACTATCATGTTTGATGCATTATCCGTAAACTAAGCAATTCCTTTGTCTCTCTCTGTTATTTCGAATTTCTTAAGGAGTCATAACAAAACTCCTTGAATATATTCGCTGAAAGTGAGTAGTATTTTTTCTTTACGCTAAAGTTAGAAAATATGTTCTGTATATTCTTCACATATATAAAATTTTGGAACATATAATAATAGCTGCCCATGTATAAGGAAGCCCATGCTTTAAACTGCACAAACGAGTCCCTATGCAATCTTTTAACTTATTTTCGTTTATTTTTCTTCTAGAACTATTTTACCCAAATATTTTCCCAGTCTAAGGGACTTCCAGGTTCTAAGCAATGTCTCCACACAGTGCTTATAAAAACTCCTCGTTATTCAATAGTAAAGCACGACGTCACTATCTTTAAACAACCATATGAATCAATTGTATTTGAATTCTTTCACTTAACATGACAGAACAAGTTTATGCAAACTGAAAAGTTTCCACTTTTAGTCTCAGTCTTTGAAATAAATATTCTCCGATTACTTAGCGTCACCTTCTAACAATTGCCAGCAATGTCTGGATGATAGCGTTTTAAATTTCGCATTAATAAAGGATCCAATAGATGTACTGTGACCCCATTTACTGTAGTTAGTAGACTTCTTATTTGCGATTGATCCGAACGTGCAACTTTTCCCAAACTAGATATAGGACCGGCCATTGTGTCGAACACTTCAGAAGGATTTTATTGAGTCAAGATTCGTTTACCATGTCTTCAATATATTTGCCAAACTTACCAATATAGTGTACTGGTGTGTTAGTTGTATTAATCCTATAAATTATTTTGCAATTGACTAAATAAGCAATGTTATAATAAATTGTATTATAAGTCAACATTAAATACATGAGAACGATTAACAGATGTGTAGAAGACAGGTGGAAAACCTACAGCCAATCACCGTCTTTAAGACAACGGAGCGTACAGACTATACGAGCTGCCAAATCTAAGTTCTGCCTATAGAATCTTAGATCCTGTGTTTAGAGAGACAGAAGAGTGTAGAGGATAGGTACCTACAGTAGGATAGAGCGATCAGAGTTATGTCTTATCTCAGTCGATCAAAACAGTGCGGTGGTTCGAACCCACACGATAGATATATATTATCAGGCACATATCCAATTACCTTCCCAGTAAATATAGTACGTTTGTTAAGTGGTAAATATTTTTAGAATTTGCTTGGTTATGAAAAAAAGCAAATGTATATATATATATTTATATTTATAATATATAAAGAATAACTTTACGATAAAACGTATACGAGTATTGGAGTAAAAGTATGCAGGTGTAGGAAAACTACTTAGGTGTAATAACGCCTTGACGGTAGAGCATTACGTTCAGCCCTAAAAAAACTGTTCCTTGAATACAATACTTTTTTATGAGGTATTAAGTTATGTGCTTCAGTGGTATATTAGAGAGCTCGAGTATTGTCTGGTATCTCGAATTAGTTCGACGATTCGCAAAAAATACATAGGCTGGTAGTATCTACCTCCATAAGAGAGGATATTCTATTTACTACTTCCCTGAATAGTTACGAATGAGTGAGATGGTTTAAAATAATTTAAATTGCAGATAGATATAAGTGAGTTAATAATAAGCAGAATGTTTATAAATAAAATATTCTTTAACGAACGATACTTAATAGCGAAGGAACAGAGGTGGGAACGACTTTCGGTGATAAAAACGGCTCTTGACGGAGCTCGTTTTATCGCTTTAAAACTTGTTCTTACTTGATATCTAACTTTTTTAAGGACGTTAGAGGATAGGCTCAGATGGTAGAGAGCGTATGCGAGTATGTCTCTCTAAGTCGCTAACAGGCGGTGGTTCGCGACCCCAGTTAAGTGAAGGCAATTCTTATTACCTGACCCTTAATATAGTTCTTATTGTTATATTGGTTAAAATATGATAGAATTGCGTAAGTAAATAAAGCCCATAATGTTATTATATAAAATAATTCTTATTAACGAAACATGATATGAGGGAGAAAAAGGACAGGGTCAGAGAAATACACTGGTGATAACTGATCATCTACGACGGAGCTCACAGCCGAGCGTATGAAGAATCATAATCTGACATCTTGACACTTACTAAGGCATAGGTGTGAAATAAACTAGTATGCTATTCATCAGTGGCACCAGAGAGCTGATGTCATGCCTCTAGTTATTTAGAAGTTGACGGTACTTCAGTAGTACGCCAACAGGCGCGGGTTCGACCCCAGAGGAGGCAATTCTTTACCTTCCGTAATAGTTCTTTGATTTAGTGGTAAATATTAAATTGCGGTAAAAAGCAATGTTATTAAAAATAAGACAGTGAATACCTTCAAACTCCGTTAGAAACTATGAATTACATATATAAACTATCTATAGAGGTATACAGTTATCCTATAAGTTAACTCTTAATAAATGAGGGTGATAAAATTATTTACATCTAACGGACACGTATAGATAAATAATATCTCTTAAAAATGAGAAGTGTTATTTTCTACTACACGACTATATGTACCATATATACTGCTCTAGTTAATGATAACCTTATACTCATACGATAACATTGTACCTACTAAGACCTCCCCATGTTAGTTTATAACTGTACTCTGTATAAAGAACCCAATTATCACTTATATTATATTAATGATATACCATCACTATTAAAAATGTTAGTGACCTCTTAGTTATCTCATTTAACTTAACATAGTATATATAAATATATAGATACATATTAATAATATATATATAATATATTATATATATATATTATATATATTATAGATATAAAAATATAATATTTATATATAGTAATATATTATATGATGATATAAGATATTTAATATAATAGTATATATATATAATTAATAATAAATATATATATATATATATTATATATATATATAATATATGATATAATATTATAATTAATATATTAAATATATATAGTAATAGTAGGGTTAAAGGTTTATGTAACAAACCAAAAAATAAGGCAAAAGTTGTTTTAGGTAAAAAAAGTTAACCAGCATAATTATATATAATTAATAGAGATACTTAGAGATTATAATAATATATATATATATAAATAGAGATATATGGATATATATATATATATAAAATATATTATATAATAATATAATATAAGACTATATATATAGATATATAATATATATATCTATATTAGAATGATAAATTATATATAGATTGTATATATCATAAGAGAGATAAATCTAACCTAACTCTAATTAATTAATATATCATAATGAAACGTAATCATGTCTATTGTAACAAAAGGTAATCAAACTTTAAATGAGATTTCCTGCTCACCCTAGAGATAGGCTTTATTAGAAAGTGCTTTAAAATCCACGACAAATAAATATTAATTAAAACTAACTAATCCATAGATTTGTTAGAACATAAAAAATCTTGATCTTATTGACAGAAGCAATTAAAGTATATATAGATAATATAGTAGTAGTAATTATATATATATATATATATATATTATAATGGTTAATATTTATATAAATTAAAATATATTATTCCTAGAATTAATAATATAGAACTTAACTATAATTATTAATATATAAAAATATTATATAAATTATATATAAATAATTCACTTATAAGACTTTCGGTCAAGATTGTACCTTCATGTCAGATATCTCTCAGACTAGAAGGTTACCAACATTAAATAAAAGTTTCTTAGAGGAAATAGTCTTTCTTCAATTGTTAGTTTTAAGTTTGTGAGCAAGACTTATTGTAGAAATAGAGCGGTGACATTGCAGATAACTGTATATTCTAATATATAGTGAGAATCAGGTACAAAGCAGTATATGATATATTCTCCTATGTGACAACTAAATTTATATGAGAGTTGTGGGAGTTGGATATGTAGACACAGCGAACTACGAGACCAAGTAATATATAGTATAATAGTTATCTTTTCGATGAGTCTGATGGTGATGCATTCATTGATCATCATCTAGATGGTGTGTCTATGTGTTAATCAGCGAAGAGCTACGGAACCCTTTTAAGTCAGAATTTTACGATCTCAAGGTGTGTGTGAGTAGATAGAATAATACAGGCTGAAAAACAAATCTAAATCGGAGAAGTCCGATATTGCCGATCAAGACCGTAAAATAAGAATATGCTGAGGATGACGCTATAAGTGTTTCGATATCTACATCGCACACTTAGAGATCAAGTCTCCGGCTGAAGTAGTATTATGACGTACAGAGGTTGTACCAGATAGTGATATTGAGAGAAGATAGATACACGCAGAAGCATTATCTATATAACTAGAATTAAGAATCTCTGCGCGGCTATTTCAATAGTTTTTAATAGACTACATCGTTAGCATGAAGTGTGGGACATGAAATACGTATCAAGTAAAAATATTTAAGGTGTATATTATTAGAGTAATAACACGCTTGACGTTTTATAGTTTCTTTTGTTGATGTTTGGTAAATAATAGCTTCACATGACTCTTAACCTAGTATTAATATATACTCACAATTTTCATCCAATCATTCTAGAAAACCAAAAATATTATTTTAAGTCACACATTATGAAATACTATATAACCATTAACTCAATTATAATTAATTGCATTGAATACACCGTACCACATTCAACCAAATTGATACTACTTATTAACAATGCATTACATCACCACTAACTTATGCGTAAACAGTTATTTAAAGCATTATGGAACGCACGCGAGACACCTAGGAGCCACTCGCGAGATGCTCTGAGAAATAAAGCTGCAAAGTTCTGTTGAGTTTAACCTGAATAGATTTTAACAAAAATACGCTTTTACTGATGTGTTATAGAATAGTACGTCACGAGTAACTTGCCAGCTGAAGAAAAATAAGAATGTTTTGTTTGATATACTATATAGTGTTTCATTATGTTATGCCGAAATGTATATCTTTCTGATCTACTTATCTCGTCATAAGACTAGTGAGATAATTTATACCCATAAAGTTAATTAGTATTGGAATCAATCTTGCTTTTACTTTTGCCATAATTAAAATTAACGAAGAAAAGTATTCAGATGAATTCAATCAATAAGCTAATGGACTAAGATTATAATCAGAATAGGAAAAGATTAATAAGTTATTGTAGAGTGAAAAAAGTCAGTATAATAATTGTAATATGATAGTGTTCGATGCGATACATAGTAGTAATTCATGTCATCGAGTGTCTTTCCAAGTACAACACATGTTTTTGAAATGTATAATTATACAACCAGAAAAAACATAGAGTATAAAGCATATTAGCTCCCAAAGCACCCCAAGCTCTGACAAATCTACATATAGCTAAACTCCTTATCATACCATAGTTCTTCCAGCGATTATCATGTGTCAAACCCTTATTAGGATGATCAGGTCTCAGTATACATGTTTGCCCGATATTCAGTGCGGATTTTAACTGCAGATTGTAGTATTTCTGAAGTATACATAATAATATGATGATCTACTATATCATTTCGCTATGCCAACTAAAAATTTCTGAACAGCCTACCGTGCTCTATACCAATTTAATCTCAGATGGACCCTACAATTCATACATCAAGTCTTATCAAGTCAGTCCCATTCATGATTCTAACATCTGAATATGAATTTTCTGCCTTACATAGATCTACAAGAGACAAGAAAGTTTATATATAATTTGTACCAGTAATCTTCCTTAACTCCAAAAACATGATTGTTATAGATTTGAATTCAAGCCACAAAGTTAAATGTCACAAACTATCCTTATTCATGATCAAGCATATTCTAAACAATAATGCCTTAAAATTAATTCCTACACTGATCCCCTATCTACTATGAGCAAACCAGTATCATGGAAATATGTAGAGATAGAAAATATGAGCGTGTACAAAACCATAATAATGCCGAGCCGCATAAAATAAGTGATCTGCCACTAAATATGTAAGAGAGCTGCCTGAAGAGGATTTTCCGGAAAAAGTTTACTTTTCGCAATCCTGAAATACGCTGCAAACCCGAATAATCAGATTAAACGAGAGAAAAGGAGAAAGATAATGAGGGATCTTAAAATAGAATGAAACCCAAAAACTTTTAAGTCTTGAACATGAAACAAAGCTACTAAATGAATATTTTTCAAGTACGAATTGAGATGTGGAGGTAAATTGCCTAAAGTAAAATAAATGGCACCTAATTTGTGGATGTTGGCTCTGTGGCCAATTGGATTGCAAAATTCAAAATCATCATAAAATAATGAAACTGTAATGCATACTTTTCAACCAGAAAAAAAGAGGTATTCGCAAAACATGAAGCATCTTAAATCTCATTTATAACAATCTGCTAAATTGAGTGGAGTGTAAAGATAAATTAACTTGTATGTTTCATTATCAGCAAAAAAGTTAGTTTTTAAGAATGAATGTAGGTAAAATGTGCTACTAACTATATACTTGTTCAATGAGCTTAGTTTTTTATAATGAGATCTTGAATTCTGTACATATTACCAAATTTGCATATATTATCTACATACTACGACAAAAATAATCGCGTATTTATATGCATTATATATGCAGCCAAAAAAACATAGTATACTGACGTATAATATTAAATGCTTCAAGATCAAGAAATATATAGAGCGATCACAAAAGTATCACATTTATTTATACAATATGAGCTCACCGATATTGCTAACAGACTTATCTATCCGTATTACTCCGTTTACTGTATCATTTCGTTGCAACTTATAAATAAGGCAATATCTTAGAATAATAAATGAGAGTGACCAAAGATTGTTATGAATTTCATAAAGAGTGACCCTTCCCACAAGATCAATGATGGAGTGAACAAAGAATTACTGTATCATCCTTAATAACTTTGATTCACACATGAATTAACTATATTTTCTTTGAATAAATGACTTCAGATTCTCCTGATCTATTATCATTATGTCACACTATTTTTCTTGATATGTTATAAATCCCTATATGAGTAAAAAATGCTATAACAAGCATCTTGAATTACAATACAAAACATTTCCCATCAAAATCACATGTAAATTTGTATTATTTACATATTCTTACAATGGGGAACTATAATGCATTTAAAAGCATGTTAAAACATTTTGGCTAAAATAAAATAAAAGTGTTAATTTCATACAAATTCTAACATTAATTGAAAAAATTAAAGAAATAAACTAAACTTTGATATGCTTTTATTAAAACAATTTTGCCTCACTAATGTCCTTATCGAGGGCGAATTCTTTCTGTTCGTTTTATCAAGATGAAATTGAAAATGAAAAAAAATCAGCATAGGACTAAAGCATTTCTCGTAGGATATACGGAATACGTAGTGGCACTTGAAGAATTCGTCAAATGCACCCATGAAAGAATCACAAGAGGTGCGAACACACAACGAGTCAATAAAAATGAAAAAAGAAGAATTTCTTTTCTCGAGTTTCCTATTGCAACTAAAAATGGTTGAGATCCCCTAAATTCTTCTGCGATAGTGCTTAAAGGAATTCCAACCTGGAAAGAAAAAATATCCATTTAATTATATAATAATATTCGAACCAAAAATTAACTTCTCTATATTATTATAATTATATTATAATATACAATTGATATTTCAAATAACGAACAGATTATATATTATTCTCATGATCATGATTACTATTATCAATGTATATGATTATATTAAAGAGACTTAAGGGAAGTCAAAAATTGATTCCCGGGGCATAAACTAAACTTTGTTCGCAGATTAGAAACCCCATATAAACCCCACCTGATCACAAATCTGCCTGGTTAATTATATAATCTAAATATTCAGACAATAGAATTTTTTAATTCTAAGAGAAATTATTATCCAAGATAATAAAAGTACGATCATATATAGTAGATTTATATAATGTCAGGATAGATATGTTGTATTGAAAATATAGAGATATATACGATATATAGTATATAGTACTATGGTATAACTAATATTAAGATATATATGTTAACTATACTATATACAGTCATAATAGGCTAGATACCGTCTTTTGTTATTATAGTAGTCTACTGTATATATAATATGAGTATATATATATAGAGATACTTTTTTATAGTAATAGACAATATAAGAGTTAGAATTATATTATATTGAGTATTATATCTCTAATACTTATATGATAAACAAGTAAAAGTATATTTATAATAGAATTGGAAGTATAACTAATTATATATATATGCTATAAAATATATATCTTATCCTCTTTAATCGTACTCTTTGCCTCCCAAGAACTGGAGAGCGTGCAGCATCGAAAAAAACAAGTAAGAAGATATGCCAAAAGTCGAAATAAAGCCCAGCCTTAACCGCCCCTCTTACCAGTAAGAGTGAGAAATCTCACGGACCAAAAAAATCCAACTTTAGAGCGTTCAATGGGACCGCGACGGACCCCACTATGATAAATCAGTCAATGTAAGGGGTCCTATGCCTACATGATAACACCAGTTTCCCAAACCATTCCCCAATTCCTAAAACCCCGCCATATCACTTTCCTATTATGCACTTATTTAGCGCCTTGCTGCTCAAACTGCAACAATACCTCCATATGCAGACAATTAGTTCACCGACTCAACCACTTCTCTTCTAAGTCTCCCAGTCTCACCATTCCGTTTTACGCGACAAACGAGCTCAGCACGCACACTATCAGCGATTCCCTGCTCTTTAACCAACCTGCACTAACATTTCAGTACCTTGACCACGAATGACCCAAAACCATCTACAGAGCATATTCATATACAATATTATGCTCTCATTTACCCGCATATATTCTTCACACCACACAACTCTTAATACGTGCATTCCTCATTTTTAATCAATTCTTCTCAACAACAAAGCATCTCGTCCCTAAAACTTATCCTACTGAAACACGATGAACTTAGTTAGTATTCTATAATTCCTATTCCAGACCATATGTCTCTATTATCTACAGTATAAACCAATACTACATCATCAACTAAATCATCTAACCCTCATGTAAAAACGCCCTAGCGCACTCCAGACTTAGTCCCTTTTATATATATATAGATTATTATATTATATACCTAAATATTATACTGTAATTATATAAATAGCTATATATATATAGATGATATGTATAATAAACTAGCTGGCTCTTAGTATTTTATACGAACATATAATAGTATATATAGGTAATAAATTATATTTATTATATAATATATATATTAGAGTTTATATATATTATATATATATATTATATATATATATATAGATATAATATATAATATATAATATATATATATATTAATATATATATAATACTATATTAGTATATATATATTATATTATAGAAGAGAGAGAGAGAGAGAAGAAAATTTTTTTTTTTAAATATACATTTTTCAATAGCATCTCATCGTCATAACGTCAAAAATTTACTATATCGTCATCTATAATTCATCATCGTCCATCACTATTATATATTATATATATATATATATATATATATATATATATAGATATTATACTATATTATAATATATATATATCATATAATATATATATATATAAAATATATATATATATATATATATTATATATTATATATATTATATTATATAATATAATATATATATATATAGATATATATATATATATAATATATATAAATATATAATTAAATTCTAGATATGGGCGAAGCTGCATTATTGCATAACGCGGTGCGGTTTTTGTGGTCTTAAATTCTTCAAACACCGCGTTGCCGTTGTGCAATGAAAACAAAATTTAACAATTACTTTGTTTACTCCTTACTGCTACTACTACTAACTAATAATAATAATATATCTTATAATCTATAAAAACTCTCAGAAGGCTTTTCCACCTGCAGTGGCCAGCATTCTGACCCAAAAAAACCTTAACTTAGAGCACTCTGAGAAAATCATTCCTCGGCCGCAATGTTCACCCAGTCCTCGAGTTAACACCTCTCAGGGTTCGCTCTTTCAGTAGAACTAGCATCTATACTTCCATTAGCCTCAAAACTCGTTCTCCAGGCATCTTGTTTCTAGGCGCATAAGATTCTAACGCGGTCAAGAGTAATACAAGAAGACCGGGTTGCTAGCCCTTCCGCCTATAACATGGAAGAAATCTTCATTGTCCTGACCACTACAAACATTCAACCTTCCTTTGATGCACAAAATCATTTCCCCTTAATGACTTCTCTCAATAATTCCATTCTTATCCAAATACTATATTATATATATAAATATATATACATAAATAATATAATATAAATATTATATATATATATAATATACTATATATATAAAAATTATATAAAATATATATTAGAGTATAGTCTGGTAGATAAAAAACGTAGATAGATAATATGTACATAAGAAATACTTAACTATATTATTATTACAAAAAAT